>SKCR01006254.1:0-25244 GCA_019454045.1 Zanthoxylum bungeanum
AACACAAAACTTCTTCTCTCTCATTTTCTCTCTTCTCTCACGCCCAAATGAAGAAAATCTTCACTGGTTTGGAACCAGAAATGACGTGAACAAAGGGAAGCCAAGAGTGGTTTCTCATGGTGAGAAATCAAGTGCTAGCACACTTTCAAGTCTTGCGAAGGTGGTAGGAGGTTCGACCATGAGGCGGGACTCATCCGATGGAGTTTGGAGCTTCGTTTTGAGACCCGAAACTGCCAAGACAGTGAACATGGACTGCTGCAGTGGGCTTACAAAGGCAGTGCGTTTTTGGGCATGATTCATCTTCAAATCGACATAACCGATCAATGTAAGTATTCCGCTATCTTCGTTGGTGTATTCACGCATGTTTTCATGTCTTGATTTGATCTTGGGACCTTAGAAATTACCAACATTTGAGCGAACCGTACATAGTTCGGGTGTGGGACACTTGAGTGACTGGCTATGTGCCAAGTGGGAGATTGTTGGATAATATGACCCATAGCGTCACTATTTGTACAGATCACGGTGTTGTTGTACAAATTAACTATGTGACAAGGAAATTGCACTCTCATCATTTATTATTAGAACACCATAGATGTATAAATGAAGAGAGGTCCATATGATTAGTTCCTGGATTGAGAATGATATGAGACATTATCAGTCCACGAAGGATTAATCATTAAATATCCCTAGCCGGAGTATTATCGAGGTAGGACATCGATAATGCGGAATAGGCTAGTATTGCACTTGTGCGCGTTGTGAGGGCACGACGGTATAGTTCTCATATATTTAAGTATTGGATACTTATGCAAGTGCGATAGGAGGTTGTGTTTCACCGATGGTACGGGAAACAGCTTCGCTCTGGATAGACCCCTCGGAATCCCATTGGTATTATGACTATGTGTCTATGGGAGGCCGAAATCAGGGTAGGTGTGTATAGTCTTAACCTGAGACTTACATCGCTAATACTTACGATAATCGATAGACTTTGGTCTTGGTGGTACAGGGCTTTAACCGGTTCTGCGTACACCACTTCTGGGTTTATCAGAGAGTCGTAGTGTATTGGGTGTGATGTCAAGACGGAAGTATCACTTCAGTCATAGTGGAGATGATGTCACGCAGGATACGGTACTAGTGCTCTTGAGTGTTGCGCAACCAATCGGGATATTGTGACCAGGTCATGAATATCCGATTATATAGACTATGTTACCAGGCATCCGATATATGCTTCGGACGGGGTAGACACTTATCCAGCCCCAGCCCTAGCACGTGACTATCCGATACTGGGCCGATATGCACAATACTACGGTATACTACGCTTGATACAGATCTATATATTCCTGTAAGAATATTTCTGGAGAATTGGGTAGGCATGGCGCTTTGCTAGAAGCCAACCTTGTCTTGTAAATCGGTATAAAGGTAGTACGAGGTACTTACGTGTTCGGATAGTCCGACGACCGTATTTACTGCCAACATATCCGGAGATCTCATGGGTCGCTTCCTGAAGATTCACCGATGACGTATGACTCGCACTTTAATTAATCTGGGATTAATTCGATGAGAGAGAAAATTAATCTGGGATTAATTACGGAGATATTTTATCTCGGATAAAATATCGTTAAAGAGAGAGAACGATTAATTTGGAATTAATCGATAAATTAATATATTCGATATATTATAACGAAATTAGATTTCGACGCGGAATTGAAATTGGATATTAATTCGGGCGAACGAATTAATTTAGAATTAATTCGTTAGCGACGTGAATAGTGAATTCGCTAGGCGTAATCATTTAATTACGACGCGACGGAAAATTCGTTAATTTGGAATTAGCGAACCCGAGCCCGAGAGTGATTGCGAGCGCATTCGCATTTCGAATTCGAGCGCGGCACGCAAGTCACATCAAGCGTCAAATCGTTAGTCACATCATGCGTCAAATCAATTGTCACTTTGAGTGATGTGACTTGACGACATGTCACTTTATTAAAGTGATGTGATGTGACTTAATGTAAAAGTAGAAGTGATGGGTGAAAAGATGATTGAAAGCTTTTGCTTTTTGCTTTTGACTTTTAATAAAAGTTTTGTATATCTTTTATTTACTTACTTGGTAAATAAAATAAAAGAAAGGTAATACAAAAAGGCATCACTTTCCTCTCTTGTATTAACATTCACGGTTTTGGCAAAATGGAGCCAAAATGGGGTTTTCTCTCTTCTCACGGTCTCCATTGCCGATTTTCTTCTTCATTTTTTCTGGTTTTTCACAGAAAATGGAGAAGCTTTTGATCTTGTAGCAAGATCTAAGTGCTAGCACACTCATGGAGGAATACAAAGGTGATAGGGAAGTGAGTTTGTGAGCTTGGAAAGCTTTAAGCTTGGAGCTTCAATGGAGTCTTTCATGGCAGATTTTTAGGAGCATCAAAACAGCCCCACCGTGCAGTCCACTGCAGTTCAAGAAGGCCCAAAACCGAGCTTGGAGGGAGGTAGAAACATGAATTGCAAATTTGGTTCATCTTTGTTGCATCTCTACCGATCAATGTGAGTTATTCCTCACCTCCTTTGATATGTATTCAACTCGTTTATGCATGATTTATGATCCTTGGGACTTGATGAAACTCAACACAAAGGGTAGTTCCTAAACTTAGGTATCTACGGTCGAAACAGCGACTTTCGTCCCGTTTCCGATTCGCAGAGAAATCTCGACTTGAAGTCAGTATCTAGCTCATAGCGGATTCTGAACATCAATACATGTATTTTATGTACCACACTAAGTATTTAAAATCCAATTTCAATACTACTAGTGAACATAACTTTGACAAATATTTTTAAAGTTAGAGCCTCGCCCTTTCTTTAATTCCTTCGTGTCTGCCATATCCAAATGGTAGTCATTTTGGTATATGTCAATTATCTTTTCAATATTTTAGGAACCTTATGCCAAGCCTTGGTTTTTAGAATATCGAAACGATGTGCACCTCGTGCAACATGCCCAATTGCAAACTTTGACTTCATCTCCTCTAGAATAGTCAATTAATTCTCCAAGAATTATAAATTGCAATTTTAATACTTCTTAAATCTAAAATTAGATTTATGACAAGTATATTAAATTAAGCATTAAAGTCATCATCACATAAATCTTCCAAAGATTTTATGCTCTACTTATTTTTCTTAATTTTGGGCTTAAGATATAATAAGTTATTTTATCAAATAAAGTAACCTATTATTTATTCCCAATTTGAAAATTAAATTATTAAAATATTTTAATCCCAGATTATATTTTAAATATCCAACTTTTCAATTTTATCTTGATTACAATAGTGCAACTATTTAATCAACGATTAGTGGTACTATATATATTATAATAATTATAATAGTCCAACTATATAATCAAATATAATCCAAATTAATTAACCTCAATTACATTGATTACTATAATCCAATTATAAAATCAACTGTAAACTGAAATTAATTAATTCAAATATATTGATTAATATAATCCAATTATATATAATCAAGTATAATACAGTCCAACTGTTTATTAAAACAATAATTTAAATATTAGTCCAACTAACATTTAATTTAATGACGAAATAATTTAAATGAGCGCGTATGGCGAGTAATTGAACGAGTATTGCAAATTCAATTCTTGCCTCCCACTATTTTTCGTCGAGCCTCTAACCCTCTGTCGAGTACTCGAGAAACCGTGTTTCCTAGTGGGCTAGGATCCCGTTAAATATCACACAATCTTGACTTTGGCCAACAAATTGTATGATAATTAACTAGGTAGATCTCTAAGATCAATTGGATCCAATCCAATTCCTAGATCCAGTAGGTGGACATCCAAGTCCGAAACATATATCTTATATATGCCTATATATCGAATATATACCCTAACCTTTTTCCTCTGAATCAACTAGGCCTTGGCTTTGGCACAACAAACCTAGTGATCCCAGTCAAGCGCGGACCCATTGACCATGGAAGCTTCGTAATCAATGTCGTTGGACAAGAAGTGGTCTTGACTTTGGCCAACAAACCACAACTTGGACAAGACACCAATATGGAACAAAGCCTCGTGATTCAAACACATCTTCGACAGACAAGGGCTTGACTTTGGCCAACAACCCATGCCAATCTAGGATCTTGAGCAAGAATCACTCAATGGAAGGAAAAGACGCATGATATTTGATGAGGGTTTTTCGTGTGCAAATTGGATACCAATTTTAATTATCTTTGTTATGGTCTCATTATCATACACCCTTAAACATGCATTCTAAACACATAATAAAGCGCATATGTAAAATAATAATGATATGCGGATGGATATTTTACATTGATCCTAGATCAAATCTCTCTCTTTCTCTCTCCAGCTAGCACATGTATTTACTTCTACCCGTTACACTACACTTCTAAAGAAACCTCATTTACATTGAGGGGAATAGGTGAGAAGAGAATACAAAGAAATAGGAGATAAGGCTGGACTCGCAGGTCCAATTAATAATCAAATTTATTACAATTTCCAAAATCGCCCCACCCGGCTAATATCCATCCGATATACATTATTCAAACATCACAACCATGTATTCATACAAGCATGTTATCAATCAATCTAATCAAATTAATTAATCTGATAATTAGTGATCATCCAATGTTCAAACAAAGATTTGATTTTGTTCGAGTCAAACTCGTATTGCGAACACGTACTCAAAGAACGATTTCTCAAATAAAATTAAATTACATGATTAAATCCAATTTAATACGTATTTAATTCTAATTCATTATTTAATTCCAAATTAAATATTACACTTTATAAAATAAACATTTACGACTTAAATTCCAAATTTAATCGTTACGGGTCTCAAAGCCCGATTAATATCCAATATTAATTTAATTAAAGTCCAATGGGCTTTTAATTAATTTCTAGAGGCGTGGACTTTTGGTCAACTTGGGTCAAACCCGCAACCAAAGTCCAATCCGGGAGTTACCCCATAAGCACATAAATTAATTTAGGCCCATTAGGCCCAATTAAACGTTAAGGTTTATTAGTCGCATTTGGGCCTTTTGGAAGCGGTTTTGAGCCTAATTGGATCCAACCAATTTTGGCATAAACCAACTTTGTACAACAAAGTCCAATAAACCCAATAACAACTTTAAAAGCCCAAATCCAATTTTAAGGCCCAATAATTTAATTTCAAAAATTCCAAATTTTCCAATTAAATTACCTAAAGTGTATAGCATTATTAATTACCCAAATCAAAGTTTCCAAAACACTAAATTTGTCAAATTAATCATGCTTAACATCAATGAATCATGTCCAACATAATTTGATCAAAATCAAACCCAATTTCATGCTTCAAGTGTCTCGGCCAAAGGGGAAAAAATATGCCCAAATCAAATTCAATCCAATTGAACCCAATCAAACATAAATTCAACATCCCTAAATGATTTCCAAGTCATCCAATGAACAAAAAATCAAAATCCAAGACAATATTAGGGTTCATATTTTCGGCCACCACAAGCAAATTGGGGAAAAATTGTTCCAAACACTTTTTCATCAAATTGATCTAATCAATCATCAATTAAACAACATTTAAGCATTCTAAATCATCCAATTTCATTAAACATGCTCAAAATCAAGTTTACCCAAAATTAAAGTTTTGGCCAACAATAAGCAAATTGGGGAAAATCAATCCAATTAATTTTTCTTCAATTTGATTACATATAACTCTAAGTTATTCATATACAAACATTCTTAAACAAACAATTTGTCAAAATCATGCTTAAATCAAAAAGCCCCAAATTTTGCTAAGAACCCTAAATTCGTTTTATGCACAAATGGCTCAAGATACCATTGTTGAGTTTCAATCAAGTCCCAAGGATCATAAATCATGCATAAAACAAGTTGAATACATATCAAAGGAGGTGCGGAATAGACTCACATTGATCGGTAGAGATGCGATAGAAGAACAAAAACGCACTGCCCTTGGGAGCTCGGCAGTGGGCTGCTCATGGTGGGGGCTGCACGGTGGTGACTGGTTCGGCTTCTCCAAGGTTCGGCCATTGATGGACACCATTGAAGCTCCAAGCTTCAAGCTTCCAAGCTCACGAACTCACTTCCCTATCACCTTTGTATTCCTCCATGAGTGTTCTAGCACATAGATCTTGTAACAAGATCATTGCTTCTCTAATTACTTTCGGTCAATCCAGAGAAAGAGATGAAGAAATCGGTCCAAGACCGAGAGAGAAGATGAAGAAGTTTTGGCTCCAAAATGAGCAAAAACGTAAAATGGGAGAGAGAGAAAATGAGTTAGAAAATAAAAATTGTAAAAGGTTTATATAATTTCCAAAAATATTTAATAAACCATTTACTTTTTCTATTTCAAAAAGCAAAGCATTAAATGCTTGTCTATCACCTCAAATCAATTCACATCAATCACTCAAATGTCACATCACTCAAAGTGATATGTGATTTGACGCTTGATGTGACTTGCGATTTTGACGCTTGATTTGACTTACGTGCCGCACTCGAATTCAAAATGCGAATGCGCTCGTAAATAATCCCGGGCTCGGGTTCGCTAATTCCAAATTAACGAATTTTCCGTTGCGTCGTAATTAAATGATTACGCCTAGCGAATTCACTATTCACGTCGCTAACGAATTAATTATAAATTAATTCGTTCGCCCGAATTAAAATCTAATTTCAATTCCGCGTCGAAATCTAATTTCATTATAATACATCGAATATATTAATTTATCGATTAATTCCAAATTAATCGTTCTCTCTCTTTAACGATATTAATTTAATCATTTCAGCTTGCAACTTCTGGGGATTCCCTATGTTCTAAGTATCGCTGAATATCATAGTACCAGGGTTTCCCATCATCGACCTCTACTTCCAATACCCTTTTTATCTCGTAAACAGGTCTGCTTGCTGTTGTCAACACTAGAGGTCTCATCACTAACTTCTCCGGATTTTCCTCAGTTGCGGCTAGGGTAACATGGCTATAACATGTTATAGTTGTCCCAGTTGAAAAAGGCCCAACAGGTTTACACTTTTGCGATAACATGGCTAAACGACTTCAAATGATAATAGGCCTAAACGCAAAATGGCCCATCGGCATTTTAGAAGTTCTTGGCCCGATTGCAATAAAGCACGGACCCGTCCCAGTTTAAATGGCCCAACAAGCCCATACCTCATGACAAAAAGTCCAACTAGATCCAAATGACGACGGTCTTAAACATAAGTATAACAGAATAGTTTCTATTAGTCCTACAACTATAGTTCATATGCGGGTTTACAGTGATAGACAAAGCATCTCGTCGATGAAGGATTGCCCACAACTAGGACTTCTCATTCAAGGGTTCTAGCGACCAAGTGAGCGCACCTTTTTTATACCCTAAGGTACGTGCCAACGAGTGATGATACGTGAATGACTGTCAAATGGATTTCTTATTGAATATTCCCCAGAGGGAGGGTGGAGCGAACTCTCTTAAATACCCAAGCCTCTTAGGCTCTTATCGCCTTGGTGACTAGAATAAACAACAAGTCCTCCAAATTAGTCCATCACGGTAAGCTTCGAGTAAATTATTATCTAGGTGCCTTCACAACTTTTCCTTATAGAAAGGTAGTGAATGAAGGAATACACCAAACCATTACCTAACCCTAATAGTGCCTTTGATTAAACCCTTTTCAACCCACGGTAGACACGATTAACTAAAGCAAAAATCACAAACATTACAAGACATTATTTCGGGGCCGGTTCTCTATCCCCAGTGGAGTCGCCAGATTGTAGGACACAGAAATCGACGATGTTGTTCCAGGCTTGCGGCCTAGTCGGGAGTACGGAGTAGCCCACGGGGGAACTAAATAGGAGAAATAAAATGGATTCGCCACCCAGTGTGAACTGGGAAAATGATTAAAGGCTGCACTCACCCCTCTCAAGGGAAGACCTCAAACTGTTGGGTTCGGAATGGTCCCTTACTTATGTCACTTGTAATGAAAGGATTTGTGCAATAATCTAACCGAGTCTACGCAACATACATGCTCAAGAGTACCCTATGTCTAAGTTTACGTAAGAGAAAATAAAACTTATAGCTAAATTTGCATGCATAAAAGTAAGTCGATATAACGGCAAGCACGCAATCTCATGAATACACTAAGTTAATACAGGCGGAAACATAAATAAATCATGCATAAAATAACGTACTAAGCCACCTAATCATGCATAAAAGTAACATATTATTTCTAATAAACAACGAATAAACATAAATTTGGATGAAAGGAAATATGTGTCTCTCAAGCGGTACATGGTATTGTATCCCGAGTGCAGACCGCACTACCGTCCATTCGGATTCGGCTATGGAATTTACGTTCGGGTTTCCATCCGATATACCGTAAGAGATAACACATATTTCATTCATCCCATGACCATAGCATACATTAACCAACAATACTCATGCGAATAAATATTAACAAATAATAGAAAATAAGCGGAGATAAATAGAAAAGGGTGGCCTCAGGTCTAACCTCTTAAGTCGTCTCTTGGAAGCGTGCTACGTGGTTGTCGGAAGGTTGATGCTCCGCAAATTTTCTGATTTACTGGTTCATTGTTTTCCTTCGTTGCCTCGCGGTTTTGGGCTACTGTTTGCTCACTTTTTTTGCGGTATTTAGGTTGTGTTTCAGGGCAGAATTTCGGTGGTAAATGGGCAAATTTTAAGGAATGTTTTAGGTGGTCAAGACAATGTAGTTTTGGTGGTCAAGGCAGTGTAGTTTCAGTAGTTTCAGGGTGCAGTTCAGGGGTGTTTTTCGGTAATTTCAGGGTAGTTTACCGGGTAGATTTTTGGTGATAATAGGGCAGTTTACTGGGCTGCTGTGAAGGGGCGGTTATTAGGCATGAATTGAGGCTGTTGTTAGGGGTATTTAGACATGAAGTGGATGGCTGTGTTGAGGGGTCTTAAGGCGTGAAGTTGAGAGCTGTATTAAGGGGTCTTTAGGCATGAAGTTGAGGGCTGTGTTGAGGGGTCTTTAGGCGTGAAGTTGAGGGCTGTTGTTGTGAGGGGTCTTTAGGCGTGAAGTTGAGGGTTGTTGTTGTGAGGGGTTTTTAGGCGTGAAGTTGAGGGCTGTGTTGAGGGGTCTTTAGGCGTGAAGTTGAGGGCTGCTGTGAAGGTGTTTGGTGCGTTGAATGGAAGGCTTGCTGGGTGTTATTGCTTGAAGGGTTTGTGAGGGTTTACTGGGTTTACTGCTTTGTGGGACATGAGGGAGCGGGTGTCTTTGTTGGACGTGAGGTCGTGTATATGAGAGCCAATGAGAGAGAGTTGAGAGGATTAGGATTTCTTTTGTTTGTTATTTCTTTGTGTGGGGCGTGAAGGCTAGCCAAAAGAGTTGGGTTTGTGCTTCTTTTTATAGGCAATGGGGAAAGTTATCCTTATACGGGTAGGGAAAGAATATTGCAATTATGGGGATATCTTTTTATTTTGTATCATAAGTAAATGATCTTTTCATTTTAGGAAGGTAAATTGATTTGATTTGATTTTATTTTATTTAGTTTAGGAATGTGATTTAATTAGATTAGGAAATTGTTTTATGAGATTTAATTTGAATCTTTTTATTTGGGAACGTGATTTGATTTATTTTCAACATGTGTTTAATGTTAATTTGTTATTTTGGAAGGCTTGGGCGTGAGTTAAGGGGTCTTGAGCGTGGGTTTGGTTCATTTTGGTGGGCTTGGTGTGTGGCTTGGTGGTGTGAGGGCTTGATGTGTGGCTTGTGGGGGGTTTTGGGCCAAGGCTAATAGTTAAAACAGAGGTCCAACGAGCGAGCCCACAGCTGAGCAAACGAATTAAGTCCAACAAGAAATGGATTTCTGACTTTTCCCTTCCGACGTCCGTTTCCCGCGACTTCCACGACTTAAATGGTAGTGCCTCCATGTGAGACTCATCATCGGGGCTTATATGCAAAAATGCAGTGCCTACATATACATACATATATCCTTCATTCAAGCTTCCAAACTTCTCAACATGAAATAAAGAGAGGAGAAAAATATATGAACATCATATGTTAAAGCTAAGAACAATAGCTATATTTTTCTATCTAAAAAAAAAAGATGAAATTATTTACTAATCTTCAAGGTCTCTTTGATTTTCTTCTTGGTCGTTCTCTTTTTTCTCTCAACCTTTCTTTTGTGTATTTTTAGAGGCTTAACCTAGTGAAAGAAAATGAAAAATAAAAAACTTATATATTCTAGGGCTTTGGCTGAAATTATGCAGTGAAAAAAAAAAAGAGATATTTTGCATTTTAACATTTAAAGAAGCAAAAATCAATTTGATGGCTTCTTTCCTTAAATGTAAATAAGTCAAATATTTACACTTTAATCATTTCCAAAAAAAAAAGTCATAAAGTTAGATATTTATATTTCATTTACTTTAATTATTTAATAATTAAATAATTAAATAATTACTTAAATACAAATATCTAAATATATGTATTATATTTACTTTAAATAATCCAAATACATATATTTATGATATATGTCAAATATCTTTTTTTATAATTAATTATTGTGTATTTAATAAAATCATATATTAAATAAAAATACTCATTAATTAGTAAATGATCAAAAGGGTCCTATGCATGTATTTTTCATTTTACCGTTAAACAATTCAAATTAACTTATTTAATCCGATGAAGTGTTATTCATAACGCGTTGCCCAAGTGAACTACGAGTACACTTCATATTGTGGGACTCTCTAAGTTTAGCTTTATCCATCACGGAATCAAACTTCGTGTCCATAATTTACCCACTCGTAAATTATGACGACCACAGATAATCTCGCTAAACTATGCAAGTCGAGGTCATTGCATACGTATAATCCCTCCATCACAGGCTATCAATATTATACCCGGGATATAGAAAGGAATGTCAAATCCCTAAGGTGTAATATAGTCGACTTTATAAGTCAAGTATTTTCTACAATGGTCAACATCTGATGTTACACACTAAGAAATAAAACAATATCGTTACTCGGGATCATAGAAAATATATTCTATCAAATAGAATATAATATTCTATCAAATAGAATATAATATTCTATTAAATAGAGTAAATGATAAACTTTTACTTGTAACTCCGAGGCTCAAGTACTTTGAATTATATAACCATTACACAAAAGAAAGATTCAAATCTCAAACTTTTCAAGATTCGATTTTTTTTTTCTTATACGTATCATATACGTAAGTGTAGAAACTAATGGAACATTAATTAAAATGATGAATTCGTGTTAGTGGAGCATACCCTGAGAGTATTGAAACTAATTCGGAAACACTCAATATCAAACGAATCAAATCATATAAGATTCGATTACTCCCACTCGCCAATTCCATCACGATTGAATCGTAGAAGAATAATATTGAGTAAGAATCATATTCATTGAATAACCTTAGAACTAATTGCCATAAATTGATATGTTTGATCATATCAAGCATCTTTGGACAATTCAAAGACTCACGATGAATTTTAAAGATATAATTTTCAAAACTTCAGATCGAATACTTTGATTCAGTCAAAATATTCTATCAGCATTTCATCAGAAACATATAACTAAGTCATGACAACTCATTGACTAAGTTATAGGGAAAGAAAACTACCTTAAGTAATTTAAAATTCATTAAACCACATACATCTAATGTATCAGTTTAATAAATCTTATGGTCTAATGACAATAATTGGCTAAACGAGATTTAATCATATTTTCGAATACAATATTCATTAAATTGATAAGGATATATGGTGTGATCTCGTATCTGATCATCCTTTACCATACATAATAAACATCTAATGCTAATGTGATAAAATATCTCTTAATGTTTATCTCTTCATCAATGACACTACTAGTCGTATTAAAATATGTAACAACTATTTATAAAGGACAATTAACTATCAAATAGTCGCAAGTTCTGATATCATAAAATAAAATAATTATTAAACAATATTTAAATAACTAGACGGAAGATATGGTATCCAATACCTATAGTTGTCTTATTGTAAGAATCGATATTCTCTATACATAACTATACACATCTTCTTTCCTTAGCTTTATAATTTGCCTTCAACTATTCACAATAATTGTAAATAATTGATTAGCAAACTGTGTCTGACACATTACCTCTAAAGGTCACTAAAGCCAAGAAATGTCATTATCAGATAAACAAATACCTAATGGGGTTTTCTTAATTCCAGTCAATAATCTCAAGACATGAATTAATTCACGTCAATCCTTACGGCATAAGAAATTATTCTCTCTAAAGAATTATATCATAAAACATATATCTATTTAGATTACTTATCATGACTTAGTAACTAAGTCACTAACCATCTTGATTTTTCAAGAAAATCGGAACAACAGTTCTTGATGGTTTAGAGTAATCTAACAATATCCTATTGGGGTTGGTGCTCAGAGCGCCAATCCGGACCGTATTTAGGTCTGATTCATGAATACGAACATCTCTTTTGCCATTATATTACTTATTTATGGTTGTACCTCTTGTTTTTATATGCGTATTCGATCTGATTACAATTAAATTGAAACTAAATATGGTTTAGTGATATGTATATATTAGACAAAGGCCCGATAATATATATTACAGTACACAGTTACAAAGGTAGTTTGTAATTGACATTGGGAAGTGTCACTGCTAAATATATATTATCAAATATAGTTCCTGGTCAAGATTCACTAACACGGGTTGGTTAGTCAAATCCGTTGAGACCAGTACATGTCGTATATCAAGACTTGATCTGATGGTTTATCCCAATGAACCATGAGTCTAGGGAGACTCGTATAGACATGTAGGTGTTTATAATAGATAAACACTTAACGACTCACCGAAGATTCTTAATGGATGGTACACCAACGTCAATAAGAATCTTCTCGGGTTGAGTAGCATAGTGGTCCTTCGACTTGAGATACCACTGTGAATATATGAGACATCCTTCACACTTAGATGGCAGTCACGTCACAGATCTATTTAGATTAGACCTCCGCATGTTCGTTGGGTGTGGACCGATCCTCAAGATATCATGTGTGTGTCAAAATAGGATCCGTCAGTTCTGTGTACAGAGCATAGGTAGTCCATATGTGATTAGCAATCAGTTAAATCTATGGCCAGAGTATACTTCGGAAGTGAGTTCAGAATTTTATTTATAGATTGCTAATGGAATCGTCGACGGGATAATACCTATAGAGATTTGACGTTAACATCTATATCTCTGGTATTATCCGGATACCTGTGACGGAGGGATTATACGTATGCAATGACCTCAACATGTATGATTCAGCTAGTTTATCTATGGTCGTCATAATTTACGGGTGGGTAAATTATGGACATAAAATTGGATTTTGTGACGGATATACCTGAATCTAGAGAGTCTCACTAATGAAATATACTCATAGAGCACTAAGGCAACATTTATAAATAATACTGATTATTTATAAGTCGTTTAAAGGTTAAATGGAAAATACATGTGAAGGGACCTAATAGTCATTTCCTAATTATTGTGTATTTGTACTTAATGAAAGATTTTGTTAAATACACATTAATTAAATGTCAAATTGTGATATTTGACATATATCATAAATATATATGTATTTGGATATTTAATGTAAATATAATACATATATTTAAAATATTTGTATTTAAATAATTATTTAATTATTTAATTGTTAAATAATTAAATTAATTTAAATATAAATATCTTAAAGTTGTGATATTTATGGAAATGCTTTTAGTTGCTTTATTTGACTTTAAGAAAATAATTAAATGGTTTGATGATGACTTATGCAAGTTGATAAAGTAAATTAAATGAAACAAATTAAATATCTAGATATTTAACCTTCCAAATTCGCCCAAGGGCTATTTTTGTGAATTATATATTGTTTTGTTTCATTTTTAGGGTTTAACAAGTTCATTAGACACCAAATAGAATACAAAAGTAGTTAACAGAAAAGCTTGAAGGCTAAAGGAAGATGGCTTGGAAAATCATGATTTTGTAAGTTATTTTTCAAAGTCTTCAACATGAAAATTGTTTCTAACATGCTTAGCATCATTTTTTGTTGCTTTGGTGTTGTCTCTCTTCTTATAGTTTGTGTTTATTTTGGTTGTGAACTTTGATGAAAGATTGAAGCATGTAAGTAAGCTTGAAATGGTTTCAAAGCTTTACTTTTGATTTTTAGAAAATCAAGTTGTCATTCTAGAGTTGGTAAGGCACTCCTTGGTGACCTAGAATTGTTCTAGAGTTTTTTCAAAATGGTGAGGCTAGATGGGTGAAGTATTGAATGGATTAAAGTGTTGGATTTTGTAAATTTGGTGAAATTGGACAATTTGATGAATTTGAAAAATTAGGGTTCATAACCCACTCCAAATTTAGGGCTTTTCATATATGTGATGTATTATGGTATTAATATGATGCATGTAAAATTTTAGGTTGATTAGATTTGATCTTGGCATGTTTTGAACTAAAGGGACCAAATTGTAATTAATTGAAAATTTTGGGTGGCTCACGACATTAGACTAAAAATTGGGGATTTGTGTGAAATATGATTTTGATGCGTTATATGTGTTGAAAAATATTTTAGAAATGATTTAGAATCATCCAAAATTGTATTTGACAACTTTTGGACTAAAATGATCAATTAACAAAGTTTTGGGCAATTCGGTTATTATCAAGAAATTTGATTTCTTGTGTAATTTTTCAGAATTTGATATTTGGATAATTAAATAAATAATTTTATTTAATTGATCTGAGAAAAAGTTTTGAAATCGGAAAATTTTGATTTTCCGCGATTCCGCTGCGTTACCGATATTCCCCCTCAAAACCCCTTCAAAATGGTATAAGAGCGAGTCTGATTCTGAACACCCTAATATGATTAGCCCTTTAAAATCTAATGTTTTTTCTTTTCTTTACTTGATACATGCATGCTTTCTTTTAATTTGATTAAATTTAAAGTGTATGACATTTTACGGAATATCCCCGCTTAATAAAGTTTTAAAGTAACTAGTATTTGGAATACTTGTTTCTTGGCCCATCTTGTCAATACGGTTTATAAATATTTTTCCGTGACTACATCCGAGACCGTGCCTCTACTGTGAGGGTGTAGCCGATAGAGATTTATTTATCCCGGATGTATATTAGATACTAGATAAATTCAAGCGAAAGCGGAATCCTGAACGTGCCCTATCTGTCAGGGTTACGCAAGTAACTTGAGTTTATCATTGACGAGTTTACCTTGGTACGTCTCCTTGTGGGCCTCCCTTATCAGCGACAATGAGAAACGACCAGGACCAGAAACCCCGGAGTCACTAGTGAGTGATTGACAATGAGTTGTCTACCTGTGAATATACGTAGGCGAGACCATGCCTCTGCTATGAGTCGAAATATATTCATGGGGTCCTCTTTCCATTATGGAATTCGATTTAATTATTGAATTCTCATTTTTCCGTTGGGGATTACGGTATTACGTAAAATAGTGGGAGGCACTGCTAAGTTTAAAAATTCCTTAACTTAGGCAGTGTGTATTATTATGGAAATAGCCGCTTGTTTGTTTTCCTTAATCTATATTAGATAGAATAAAACTTACAAAATCGGAACTGTTGTTCCGATTTTCTTGAAAAATCAAGATGGTTAATGACTTAGTTTTTTAAGTCATGATAGATAATCTAGATAGATATCCCCTTTAGGATATAATACTTTAGATAGAATAGTTTCTTATGAAGTAAGAATTGACTTGAATTAGTTCATGTCTCGAGATTCTTGACTGGCATTAAGAAAACCCCATTAGGTATTTGTTTATCTAGTAATTATTGGTTTCTATTAAGGTCCCAAGATCAATAATAAGCGTGAATCATGTGTGAATAACAATCGAAGAAGTTGTGGATTAATCACATCGATCGGTTGAGCGACGCGGAGGCAACAAAAACGAAATTCTTCCTCCTTGAACTGTCACAGCAGTGGGCTGTTTTTGCTCACTGGTTTGGCCTCCATTTTGGTCCTTCGTCAAGCTCCAAGCATCATCGAATGGCTCCCGGCTCATGGGTGGACATCCCTATCACCTTCGCATGTCTCGTAAGTGTGCTAGCACTTGTGATTTTGCCACAAAATCACACTCTAAGCTTCCCTCACTGCTCACGTTTTTTACAGAAAAAACAGTGAACAAAATGCCTCAATGGGCGTGTAGAAGGGGAGAAGAATGAGAGAGAAGGAGAGAAGTTGTGTAATAAATTAATTTGATTTCCAAAATGAAATAAAAAAATATACAAAATTTGTGTAAAGGCTTTCCCAAAAGTCAACACAATTTTTGGCTCCAAAATAGCATTAAATGCTAGCCATCAACTTCCATCAATCAATCAAATCAAGTGACAAGTTGTCACATCACTCAAAGTGACTAATGATTTGACGCTTGAATAGTGAATTCGAAATGCGAATGCGCTCGCAAATAATCCCGGGCACGGGTTCCCTAATTCCAAATTAACGAATTTTCCGATGCGTCGTAATTAAATGATTACGCCTAGCGAAATCACTATTCACGTCGCTAACGAATTAATTCTAAATTAATTCGTTCGCCCGAATTAAAATCTATTTTTAATTCCGCGTCGAAATCCAATTTCGCTTAAAATATCAAATATATTAATTTAATCGATTAATTCCAAATTAATCGTTCTCTCTCTTTTAATTGATATTTTATCCCAGATAAAATATCTCGGCAATTAATCCCAGATTAATTTTCTCTCTCTTCTAATTAATCACAGATTAATTTAGAGTGCGATTGATACGTCATCGGTGAATCTTTGGGTAGCGACCCATGAGATCCCCGGATATGTTGGCAGTAAATTCGGTCGTCGGACTATCCGAGCACGTAAGTACCTCGTACTACGTTTATACCGATTTACAAGACAAGGTTGGCCTCTAGCAAAGTGCCATGCCTACCCAATTCTTCGGAAACATCCTTACAGGAATAAAGGATCTGTATCAGGCGTAGTATACGTAGTATTGCATATTTCTGTCCGTATCGAATGATCACGTGCTAGGCCTGGGGCTGGAATTGTGTCTGCCCCGTACGAAGCACATGTCGGATGTTTGGTGACTAGTCTCTATAATCAGATAAACCTTACCTTGTCATTTTATCCCGATAACTGCAGCATTTAAGAGAACCAGTCCCGTATCCTACGTGACCATCATCTCCATATGACTGGAGTGACACTTCCATCTTTACATCACACCCAACACACTACGATTCTCAATATACCCAGTATTGGTGTACACAGACCTGTTAAAGCCCTGGACGACCTCAACCAAAGTATATTGATTGTCGCAAGTATTAGCGGTGCAAGTCTCAGGTTAAGACCAAATACACCTACCCTGATTTCGGACTTCCATAGACACATAGTCATACTACCAATGGAATTCCGAGGGGGTCTATCTTGAGCGAAGCTGTTTCCCGTACCATCGGTGAAACACAACCTCCTATTACGCTTGCATGAGTATCATATACCCAAATATATGAGAACTATGTCGTTGTGCCCTCACAACGCGCACAAGTGTAATACTAGTCTTTTACGTATTTATTGATGTCCAATCTCGATAATACTCTGACTAGGGATATTTAATGATTTATCCTTCGTGGACTGATACTATCTCAAATCATTCTCCGTCCAGGAACAAATCATAAGGACCTCTCATCATTTATACATCTAGGTGATCTAATCACAAATGATAAGAGTGCAATCTCATTTGTCACATAGTTAATTTGTACAACAACACCATGATTTGTAGAAATAGTGACGCTATGTGTCATAATTGTCCAACAATCTCCCACTTGGCCTATAGCCAGTCACTCTAGTGTTTGAAACCCGATTTATGTATGGTTGGCTCAAATTACTGAGAAATGCTTTCGTCATCAGATTTGCATGATTATCATCTGATGTGATTTATTCGATCATCACATCACCACGATGTATGATCCGAATGAATCAGATGATTATCGAAGTATATATCTGGATCGTTTGATGAGACCATTAATTCTTTAGCCTGTGCTGACGTCTAGCTCAACTACTAACAGAATTATATCTAATCTAATTAGATTTGTTTATCGACCCAGAAGGCTTCTATTGCCGCTTCAACTGCAGCAATTAACCCGCATTTGTTGTTTATTTGGTAACAGTATCTTGCTTGGAAGATTTCCAGCTCACTGTACCGTTATTCAAACTATATAGTATCGTTTGCGACTTTTAGTCGTCTTATCGGTTTAGGAAACTTGCTACAGTGATCCACGTCACTTCAAGTTCTCCATCTCCAAAGATTAAGACAGCATCCTTAGATCTCTAAGATACTAACGGATGTTCTTAACTTCAATCCAATGACTATCACTTGGATTGGCTTTTTTGTGAATTCATATGCTCAAAGCGTATTAGACACCAGGTCGCGTACATTTTTCAATGTACGGTCTCTCTGAGAGTTCTCTCGAAAGCCAAGCTTTCACCGATTATTATTACGGGAATATCATTTCCAAGAAATGACATATTATCATTATTTATAGGACATCCACTGTTAGTGCGCTCCCACTAACCTTCTTATATACACAAGAATCTTTTCGTTTTGAATTAAATCATACCCCATTATGATTATATCAAAACGATAATTCCAATAACCTATGCTTTCTTCAATCCAAACATGGATTGAATAACTTGCAAACCTTGTTTGCTAGTTTTGGTATGACAAAACTGACAGGATGTTGTAAACATCCTCCAAAAGGTTTCATTTTCAGGAAAGCGATTTTCCTGTTAAGCTGACATATTTCATAAATGAAACATGCAGCGTTAGCAAGAATTATCCAAATGGATTTACCATGGCAACAGGTAAAAGGTTGAGTCGTAATCAACACAATATTGATAACGATACATTTCCGCTAAAAGCCTAGCTTTATACGATTGTATGTTTCCATCCATGTATGTCTTCCTTGAAAACTTATAAAGAACCAATAGGCACAATGCCTTGCGGTACATCAACTAGTATCCAACCTTGTTGATATACATGGAATCCATTTCGGATCATATGGCACTTTACAATAATAGGGAGTCGATACCTTGTATCACTTCCTCATACGTAGTCATTTGGTATACCTCAAAAGATAGACATCTTTACGAGGTGAGAACAGAAACCCATACCCCAGGTTTTTTTCTGACTCTTTCCGATCTACGCGGTTCTTGTGTATTCGAATATTAATGGTAATAGTTTCATCCTTGATGAACTATTTTGTGTTCCATTAAGATTTGGTGCCAGGAATAGTATTACTCTGATTTTTCATCGAGTTTTACTATCCTCCCACTTACCACTGCATATCGGTATTCCTCTTAGGAAAACCGCATGGTGAGCAACAATCTAATTGTTCTCTCGTGAGTTGTATAAGTACAATACTTATGGTATCCCTAGGATAACCTACAATTGGCACTTATCCAATTTGGGTTTTAGTTTGGTATCATCCAAACATATGCCTAGCATACCCAAATTATCAGGAATGAGAAACCCGGTTTCTTTCCCGTTCATATCTAATATGAAATCTGTCAAACAGATTTTTATGGAAACTTATTCAAAATAAGTTCTTGCACTATTTAAAGCTTATCCAGTGAAGGAAATGGTAGCTCAGAGCGACTCATGATTAACCTAATTATGTCCAACAAAATTCGGTTTATCCGTTCAGACATACCGTCAAATTGACGTGTTCCTGGAGGAGTCCTCATTTGAAAGAATACTATACTCTTTCAAGTATATTAGAAACTTATTGCTTAAGTATTTTCATTATGGTCTTACCGTGACGATTTAATACTTTAACCGATATGTTTGTCTATTTCGTGTCGAAACTTAAAAGTTTCCGATTTTTTTTCTTCAAAAGAAACACATAACCATAACGCGATGCCACATCCGTATAGGTTCACGAAATATTCATATCCACCTCTAGCTTAGCTAGATATGGGCCCACTTGCTTTACTATGAACTAGGGCTAACAGGTCGGTGGCATTTGCACTTTTACCAAGTAAAGGTGTTTTAGGCACTTTGCCCAATAAACTAGATTCGTAGACTTTATTTGAATGAAATCAAATTAGTCCTAGTACCCACTCTTCAAAAGTGCGGATATACGATTCTTGTTTAATTGTGTCCCCGACAACAATGCCACAATTGGTTTCTTCTGATCAAATCAGTTTGAGCTATTTGTTTGTCATTTTATATGTTTGAGAATTATTTATATTCAAAATATAAATGTTGTTATTCACATCTAATGTGTTTATCTCAATATCATCTTTATATAATAAAACACTTTAGTGTTCTAGAATATAAAGGTTCACCCGCAGCGGGTCAAACACTGATATAGAGATAATGTATCTAGTCAAACTAGTTACATTATAACAGTTCCCAAATTTAGGTGCACACCCGAAGGTAGTTCCTAAACTTAGGTATCTACGGTTAAAACAGTGACTTTCGTCCCGTTTACAATTCGCAGATAAATCTCTATTGAGGTCAGTATCCTGTTTAAAACAGATTATGAACATCAATATATATTTATGTACTACACTAAGTATCTAAAATCTAATTTTAATACTAGTAGTGAATATAATGTTGAGAAACATCTTTGAAGTCAGAGCCTTGCTCGTTCTTCAATTCCTTCATGTCTGCTTTGTCCAAACGGTAGTCACGCTTCCGCGATCCCGTTTGCCACAATTAAGGCAGACATTTTGGGATATGTCATTTATCTTCCCAGAAGATTATAATGATTTTGCCTTTGCCCTTTTCATATTCCAGAAGTCTTTGGCCAAGCCTTGGCCTTCTAGAATATCGAAGTAAGGTGCGTCTTGCGCTACTTGCCTAATTGCAAACTTTTGACTTTATCTCCTTGAGAATAGTCATTAATTCTCTAAGAATTATTTATTGCAATTTTAGTACTTTTAAAATCTAAAGATAGATTCTTTGAAGATCCTTCAATTTCTTTATCATACTTTAAGAATCTAATCCTTAGTTCTGATTCAGAAATTAAGGAGTCTACTGCGGTAATTATAATGGATTAAGCACTAAAGTTATCATCACATAAATCTTCCAAATATTATTCTCTACTATTTGCTTAACTCCGGGCTTAGGCATAATATGTTATTTTATCAAATAAAGTAACTTATTATTTTTCAGGGACCATCCTGAAATATTACTCCCCATTTGAAAATTAAACAATTTAAATACATTTTCCCTAGGATTATGTTTTAAATGTCAATCTTTCAATTTAATCTTGATTTTAATAGTCCAACTATTTAATCAACGATTTAGGTACTATTTATTATAATGATTACAATAATCCAACTATTTAATCAACTATAATTTAAAAGATTAAAATCAATTATATTGATTACTATAATCCAATTATAAAATCAACTATAAATGAATAGTTTGAATATAGTCCAACAATTTATTAAAACAACATTTAAATATTAGTCCAACTAACATTTAATTTTTTTGATGAATGATATTTGTTTGAGCGCGTATGGCGAGTAATTGAACGAGTATTGCAAATTCAATTCTTGCGTCCCACTATTTTTCGACGAGCCTCTAACCCTCTGTCGAGTACTCGGGAAACCGCGATTCCTAGTGGGCTAGGATCCCGTTAAATATCACACAATCTTGACTTTGGCCAACAAATTGTATGATAATTAACTTGGTAGATCTCTAAGATCGATTGGATCCAATCCAATTCCTAGATCCGATAGGGGGACATCCAAGTCCGAAACATATATCTTATATATGCCAATACATCCAATGTATTACCTAACCATTTTCCTCTGAATCAACTAAGCATTGGCTTTGGCACAACACTTAGTGATCCCAGTTAAGCGCGACCCATTGACCATGGAAAGCTTCGTAATCAATGTCGATGGACAAGAAGTGGTCTTGACTTTGGCCAACAAACCACAACTTGGACAAGACATCAATATGTAATAAAGCCTTCATGATTCAAATCACATCCTCGACAGACAAAGCCCTTGACTTTGGCCAACAAACCGATGTCGTCTTAGATCTTGAGTGAGAATCACTCAATGGAAGGAAAAAACGCTTAATATTATTTGAGGGTTTTTCGAGTGCAAATTGGCAACCAATTTGTTATCTTTGTTAAGGTCTCATCATCATACACCATTAAACATGCATTCTAAACACATAATAAACCGCGTATAATAAAATAATAATGATATGCGGATGGATACTTTACACATTGATCCTAGATCAAATCTCTCCTTTCTCTCTCCTACTAGCACAAGTATTTACTTCTACCTGTTACACTACACTTCTAAAGAAACCTCATTTACATTGAGGGGAATAGGTGAGAA
Organism: Zanthoxylum bungeanum; assembly: GCA_019454045.1. NCBI lineage: Eukaryota > Viridiplantae > Streptophyta > Magnoliopsida > Sapindales > Rutaceae > Zanthoxylum > Zanthoxylum bungeanum. Next base: position 22,400 of record SKCR01006254.1, read on the forward strand.
GAAAATACAAAGAAATGAGAGGTAATAAGGCTGGACACGCAGGTCCAATTTAATAAATCAAATTTATTACAACAATTTCTAAAATTGTCCCACCCATCTAATATCCATATGATATACATTATTCATGCATCGCAACCATGTATTCAAACAAGCATGTTATCAATCAATCTAATCAAATTAATTAATCTGATAATTAGTGATCATCCAATGTTCAAACAACGATTTGATTTTGCTCGAGTCAAACTCGTTTTGCGAATAAGTACTCAAAGTATGAATTCTCGAATTAAATTAAACTACAAAATTAAATCCAATTCAATTTGTATTCAATTCTAATTCGCTTATTTAATTCCAAATTAAATACTACACTTTATTAATGAACTTTTGCGACTTAAATTCCAAATTTAATCGTTACGGGTCTCAAATCCTGATTAACGTCCAACGTCAATTCAATTAAAGTCCAATGGGCTTTTAATTAATTTCTTAAGGTGTGGATTTTGGTCAACTCGGGTCAAACCGAATAACCAAAATCCAATCCGGGAGTTACCCCATAAGCCCAGAAATCAATTTAGGCCCATTAGGCCCAATTAAACTTTAAAGGTCCATTAAGTCGCATTTTGGCTTTATGGAAGCGGTTTTGGGCCCAATTGGATCCAATCCAATTTGCCTAAACCTAACTTAGTATCACCAAGCCTATTTAGCCCAATTACAACATTAAAGGCCCAAATCCAATTTTAAGGCTCAATTACAATTAAATCACAAAACCCAATTTCACAATTTAATTACATAAAGTGTATAACATGATTAATTACCCAAATTAACATTTCTAAAACATCAATATACACAATTAATCATGCTCATTTTCATCTTCACATGTCCAACACATTTTGATTCAAATCAAACCCAATTTACATGCTACAAGTCTCGGCCAAGGGAGGGGATTTTATATATGATTTGGTTTCAATCCAATTAATCCCACAATCGACATTAAATCAACATCCTAATTGATTCTAACTCATCCAATGAATTAAAAAATCAAAATCACCAAGACATAATAGGGCTATAGTATTCGGCCATCACCACCAAATTTGGGCAAATTTGTTCCAAACAAAATTTAATCAAATTGATACAATCAATATACAATTAAACATCAGTTAAGCATATTCATTCATCCAATTTCACAAAATCATGCTCAAAATCAATTTACCCAATTTTTAACCCTAAACTTTTTCATGCTCAAACCTTGCTCTAGATGCCCTTGTTGGTTTCTATTAAGGTCCCAAGATCAATAATAAGCATGAATCATGTGTGAATAATAATCAAAGAAGTTACGGAATACTCACATCGATCGATTGAGCACGCGGAGGCAACAAAAACGAAATTCTTCCTCCTTGAACTGTCACAGCAGTGGGCTGTTTTTGCTCACTGGTTTGGCCTCCATTTTGGTCATTCGTCAAGCTCCAAGCATCGTCGAATGGTTCCCGGCTTATGGGTGGACTTCCCTATCACCTTCGCATGTCTCGTAAGTGTGCTAACACTTGTGATTTTGCCATAAAATCACACTCTAAGCTTCCCTCACTGCTCACATTTTTGACAGAAAAAACAGTGAACAAAATGCCTCCATGGGAGTGTAGAAAATGAGAAGAATGAGAGAGAATGAGAGAAATTGTGTATTAAATTAATTTGATTTCCAAAATCAAATAAAAACATATATAAAATTTGTGTAAAGGCTTTCCCAAAAGTCAAGACAATTTTTGGGTCCAAAATAGCATTAAATGCTAGCCATCAACTTCTGTCAATCAATCCATCAATCAATCAAATCAAGTGACTAATGATTTGACGCTTGTTGCGACTAGCGATTTGATGCTTGATTTGACTTGCGTGCCACACTCGAATTCGAAATGTGATTGCGCTCGCAAATAATCCCAGGCACGGGTTCGCTAATTCCAAATTAACAAATTTTCTGATGCGTCGTAATTAAATGATTACGCCTAGCGAAACACTATTCACGTCGCTAACGAATTAATTCTAAATTAATTCGTTCGCCCGAATTAAAATCTAATTTTAATTCCGCGTCGAAATCCAATCGCGTTAATATATCAAATATATTAATTTAATCGATTAATTCCAATTTAATCGATTAATTCCAAATTAATCATTCTCTCTTTTAATTGATATTTTATCCCAGATAAAATATCTCTGTAATTAATCCCAGATTAATTTTCTCTCTCTTCTAATTAATCCCAGATTAATTTAGAGTGCGAGTTATACGTCATCGGTGAATCTTTGGGAAGCGACCCATGAGATCCCCGGATATGTTGGTAGTAAATTCGGTCGTCGAACTATCCGAACACATAAGTACCTCGTACTGCGTTTTTTAAACCGATTTACAAGACAAGGTTGGCCTCCAGCAAAGCGCCATGCCTACCCAATTCTCCGGAAACATCCTTACAGGAATAAAGGTTTTGTATCAGGCGTAGTATACGTAGTATTGCATATTTCTGTCCAGTATCGAATGATAACGTGCTAGGCTGGGGGTGGAGGGTGGAATGTGTCTGCCCCGTACGAAGCACATGTCGGATGTTTGGTGACTAGTCTCTATAATCGGATATAACCTGACCTTGTCATTTTATCCCGATAGTCTGCAACATTTAAGAGAACCATTCCGTATCCTATGTGACATCATCTCCATACTGACTGGAGTGAAACCTCCATCTTGACATCACACCCACACACTACGATTCTCATTATACCCAGTATTGGCGTACACAGAACCTGTAAAAGCCCTGGACGACCCTCAACAAAGTATATTGATTGTCACAAGTATTAGCGGTACAAGTCTCAGGTT
>SKCR01006255.1:0-25198 GCA_019454045.1 Zanthoxylum bungeanum
TCGTCCCAGTTTAAATGGCCCAACAAGTTCATTTCTTATGGCAAGAAGTCCAACCGTATTCAAATGATAATGTTCCTAAACACAAACATATAATGGCCCATTGACGTTTTGGAATCTTTTGGCCCAATCATCGTAAGATACGTTCTTGTCCCAGTTTAAATGGCCCAACAAGCCCATACCTCATGACAAAAGTTCTGAATGGATCCAAACGACAATGTTCCCAAACACAAGCATACAGAAATAATTTCTACAGAGTGGCCCATCAACATTTCAGAAGCTTTTAGCCCAATCATCATAGGATAAGAACTCGTCCCCGTTTAAATGGCCCAATAAGCTCGCATTTCTGACAAGAAGCCCAACTACATCCAAATGAGGATGGTCCACAAGCACACGGAAATAGTTGCTATAGGCCATATGATTCCGGTCTACGTGTGGGTTTACGGAAGTGTAGACAAAGACTATCGCTGGTGAAAGATTACCCACAACTAGGTCTCCCCACTCAAGGGTTCGAGCGACCAAGTGAGCGCACCTTTTTTATACCTTACAGTACGTGCCAACGAGTTATGGTGTGTGACTAACTGTCAAATGGATTTCTTGTTGCAGATTCCCCAGAGGGAGGGTGGAGTGAGGCTCTCTTAAGTACCCAAGCCTCTTAGGCTCTTATCGCTTGGTGACAGGAATAAGCAACAAGTCCTCCAGATTAGTCTATCACAATAGGCTACAAGGATATGATTATCTAGGTGCCTTCACAGCTTTTCCTTCTAGAAAGGTAGTGAGTGAAGGAAGACACCAAACCATTACCCAGCCTAAACAATATGTCTTTGATTAAACCCCATTTTAACTCACAGTAGACACTGTTAATTAAAGCACAAATCATAATATTACAAGACATTATTTCGGGGCCAATTCTCTATCCCCAGTAGAGTCGCCAGACTGTGGGAACACAAACTGGGCGACGCATGTTGTTCCGGGCTCGCGGCCCAGTTGGGAGTACGGAGTAGCCCACGGGGGACTAAACCGGAGAATAATGGAGTCGCCACCCGGTGTGAACCGGGACAAAGATTTAAGGCCGCACTCACCTCTCGCAAGGGAAGACCTCAAACTGTTGGGTTCGGAATGATCCCTTACTTATGCCACTTGTAATAAAATGATTTGTGCAATAATCTTACCAAGCCTAAGCAACATATTTCCAAGGTTAATTTACACATAAGTTTGCATGCATAGGTACAAAACTCATATCTAAGTTTACATATAACACATTTTTCATGTTTGCATACAACCTATTTGTATATAATCTATGTCTGAATTCATGCAAAAAGATAAATTGACATACGGAAGACATACAATCTCACATTGGTAGGCACAGAAGTGCAAACACATGGCATTCATACAAGCATGCATATTAAGGAAAGACACTTCAGCACATAATAGAAATAGATAACTAAGGAGGCAATACAAATGCATAAGGTAAAAAGAGATAACTATATGCTAAGATAGACATGTCGTGATGTGATGCAGGAGGACCTGTTTACCGTGGACGTTCGTACGGCGTTCGTATACGCGTTCGAATGGTAAACAGAAGGTTCGCTTTCGTATAGCGTTTGATAACGCGTTCGAACGGGACCAGACAGAAAACATGCATTCGTGTGGCGTTCTGAAACGCGTTCGAACGGGGTTACAGCAACGACCAGCAAAATGTAGTAAACAACATGACACATACATGAACGGATGAATAGATGACATCTAATAAATAATAACGGGCTAAAAACGCGGCAAAGCATCGTGGTAAAAGATTTTAACCTCTCAAAATAGAGGATCTTTAATCGCACTTACAAAGCCCATACGCAATCAACACAATACATATATAAAAAAGTAAAGATAATGATATCGGACTTCGTATACCCGATTGAACACATCTTACATTCAACCGAATATTCATCAACCGGCGCTGCAAAGCATCGTGGTAAAGGGTTTTAACCCCTCAAAATAGGGGACCTTTAATCCAACTTACTAAACCCATGCGCTCGATCACATCATGCATATAAAAATAAAGACAATAATATTGGTTTCGTATATCCGATTGAACACATCTTACATTCAACCGAATATACGTCAATCGGCGCGGTAAAGCATCGTGGTAAAGGGTTTTAACCCCTCAAAATAGGGGACCTTTAATCCAACTTACTAAACCCATGCGCTCGATCACATCATGCATATAAAAATAAAAACAATAATATTGGTTGCGTATATCCGATTGAACACATCTTACATTCAACCGAATATACATCAATCGGTGCGGTAAAGCATCGTGGTAAAGGGTTTTACCCCTCAAAATATGGGACCTTTAATCCAACTTACTAAACCCATGCACTAGATCACATCATGCATATAAAAATAAAGACAATAATATTGGTTTCGTATATCCGATTGAACACATCTTACATTCAACCGAATGTACGTCAATCAGCGCGGCAAAGCATCGTGGTAAAGGATTTTAACCACTCAAAATGGGGGACCTTTAATCCAAATTACTAAGCCCATGCACTCGATCACATCATTACATAAAAAAATAACATGCGGAAATCAAGTAGCGAATAATGAACAAATCAAAACAACATAAAACAAAATATGCGCCGTTTATTCAAGTGGTACGTGGAGTTGTATCCCGAGTACAGATCATACTACCGTCCATTCGGAATCGGCTATGAAATTTATGTCCGGGTTTCCATCCTATATACCACAAGAGGCGACACACTTTTTATTTTATTCAAGGGGCCACAACATACATCATTTTATAATACATGCATTTTTATCAATTCCAAGGCCACAACATGCATCACTTCATAATAATCATGCAAACGAAACTCAATAAACAGTAAAAATACAACTGAAAACGGATGTGAAAAATACCCTCAGGTCTAACCTTTTTGTCGACTTTCGGACTCGCGTTTCACGGAGATCGGAAGAGCTAAAGCTCCTCAAATTTTCTGGTTCACTGGTTTACATTTTACCTCACTGTTTCGGTGCTCAAACTACCATTTTGACTCTGTTTTGCTGCCGTTTCACTGCCGTATTTTGGTCACTATTTTTGGTGTTTTAGGCTACTGTTTTGGGTGATTTTAAAGGCTTTAAGTGCAGTTTTTTGTGATGTTTTAAGGGTTAAAAGTGCAGTTTTTTGTTACTGGTTTAGATGATTTTAAGGGGCTGTTTTAGGGGTGCAGGGCTTCTGTTTTGGTCGGTTAAGGGGCTGCTGTTTGGGGTGTTTTTTACTCACTGTTTTGAGGACTTAGGGGCTACTGTTTGGGGCGTTTTATGGCTGCTGTATGGGGGAGATTTACGGTGATGTGTGGGGGTTTATGGGGCTGTGATATTCAGTTAATGTAAGGGTGTTTAAGGGTTGTGACTTTTGGTTTTCTTGAGTGAAGGAGAAGAAGAGAGAATTTTCTACTTGTTATGGTGCTATTGCCGTGTGTGAGAGCTAGGGGAGGGAAAGCTTATTCTTTGTATTTCGTGTGAGAGAGAGCTTGTTCTTTGTATTTATTGTTGTATGGGCGTGAATGGGAGGGAGGAATGCCTTGGAAAAGTGTTGTTTATATAGACAATGGTTAGGGTTTATCCTTGCTTGACAAGGAAAGGATTTGGTGCATTCAATTAGGATATGATTTAGTGTCAAAAAAGGAAATCCTAAGATATGATTGGGGACATGTCTTGGCTAGATTAGGAATACAATATATTTAATTTGTTATGATTGATTTTAATTAGGCATGATATTTGTTAAGCTGGGTATATAATATATTTGATTTATCTTTATTAGGCATGCAATTTCTTTAATTTGTGTAAGTATTTTATTATTTTGGTAGGTGATTATTTAGATTTTATTTATTTTTTAATTATACATGTGTTAAATACATATTTAATTAATTATTTTATTTAATTTGGTATATGATTTAATTAATTATTTTATTTAATTTGGGTTGCATTTTGAGGGCCTTGGGCGTGTGGGCTTCCATTGGGCGTGAGTGGGCTTGTCTTGGTGGGTTTGGTTTGTGTGGGCTAGGTGTGTGGGCTTGCGGGGGTTTTAGGTCAAGGCCAAGGGGTTTGCAGGGGTTTTGGGCTGAGGTTAAGTGGTTTGCGGATTTTTTTAGGCTAAATGTGCTTTAAAACGGAGGTCCACCAGCGAGCCCGTACCTAAACAAGCGAGTAAAATTCGACAAAGTACTAATTTCCATCTTTTCCCTTCCGACGTCCGTTTCCCGCGGCTTCCGTGACTTAAAAGGTAGTGCCTCCAAATGAGACTCATCATCGGGTTTCACATGCAAAAATGCAATGCCTACAGTGCCCTCTTTGTGGGAGCATGAAAATATACAAAATGCACTAGAACAATAATGTATTTTCATTAAGTACAGACGAAAACGTCCTAAAAATACAAGAAATAGACGATTAACGTCTTACAAAAATCATTAATTTTGGCCCGAAGAACGCCGAAAACCCCCGGGCAGCTCCTTAATGGCCGAAAGCGTCTCTCTCCTCAGGCGCCATTCCTCCTGAATCTCCAACCCACTGCATCCAAATCGGCCAATCTTTTCTCAAATTTTATACAGGCCAGACCTGCATACTCTGCCATAGACTCATCCATCTCCGTTACTTGAGTAGCAATGGTCCTCCTCTTAGCATCTTTTCTCATACGGATTTCCTCGACAAGACGCTGAATCTCTTGTAGCTTTCGCTCCAGGTCCAGTAAGACCGATTCGTCGGTGATCATTTCTTCTGTAGTGTCCCTCAGGGCCTGATGAAGGGCGTCGAGAGAGCCACGGAGCATTTCTTTCCTCATTACGGAGGAAAGAAAATGGCTGCTATGTCGTCTTGCATACCCTGCCATAGACTCATCCAACCCTCTGGCTATGCATATTGCGATATCGAGAGAGAAGGGTTGTTATGTCGTCTTTCATTTCTTGAAGGAAAAGTCGATCGTCAACCGATATGGGCAAGGTAGGAAGGGCCAATATTCGGTTTAATTCGGAGGAGCTTTTGTCCAATTGAAGGATGTTCTCTGGCCGAGCAGCTTGACTAACCTCTAGTGCAACAAAGGAAGAATATTGACCAAGAACCTCCCAGAGGCCCACCAGGTCTGTACTGGTGTTGACCAAAGGCGAAGGAGGCCGAAAAGAAGCAGAAGACAATCGCCCAAAGCGGTCCAAAATGTTCCGGACCGATTGCATCAATGAGTCGGATACCTACACACGAAGAAAGAATTAGCAAAATGTACTAAGGTCGTGAGCTAAAGGAAAGGGGTGAAAGACTTACCACCCCAGGACCAGAACTGGAAGGCCGGTCCACCAATGCCTCAAATGCCTCAGCTTGTGGCTGCATTAGTTCCCGCTAAGATGAAATATTTGAGGATGATGGGTGCTGGGAGACAAGGGCCAGCGGCCATGCGGTTTGAAGAGAAGAAGGCTGAACATGAGAACTTTGTAGCAAGATAAGAGACTCAGCCCGATGGGGTGATAATTGTTCAAAAGCGGCAACACTGGGACGGTCGGAACAGGGGCTGCGGAGAAGCAATCATGAAAGCCAGAGAAGATGGCTGTTCAGGCATAAGGGACTCCACTCGAGAAGGAGAGGCCGAAGTTTGATGCGCAGAAGTACTTGGAGATACCACTTCTGGCGTTGGGCATTGCGGCGCAGTAGTAGGCCGAGCATCTGTAAGAGAATCAGAGTCGGACGAATCAGAAATGTAAATGACCTCATTTTCGTCGTAAATGCGATGAAGTACATCGTCTCTATACATAGACCGAGCTTCCTCTAACAACTCCAATTCGGCCAAACTATAAAGGTCGTTCACGTCCCTATAACCCCCTTGAAGTCCTGAGGCGGACATCCTGCGTACCAAGGGATAAAGTTGCTTGAGGTGGTGCCAAAGAGACCTAGTCGACCAAATAGGCTCTGGCACTTCAGCCTCATCATCTGGATCCTGTACAAATGGTACAGAACCGTCTGAAGAGAAGCGCTCAAATAGAGGATGGTCTCTTAGAATTTCCTTGAATCTTGGACGCGAACAGCCAAATTCAATATATGGCTCCATACCATGGGGATCGACTCCGACTGCACCACCCTCTCCTGGCGATTGCTCCATGATGGGACCCTCGGCCGCCTCATCCGCATCAAACTGAACGACCGGTATTTCTGCAGGTCCCACCTCTTCACCTCCACCTACAGGGGTTTCGGCCCTCAGAGTTCGCGCCCTTTCGGGCATGGCGGAAGGCGGGTCAATCCTAAGCACCTACACAAGATACACAATTATGATTTCAGAGTGCCTCAAACTCATATACAAAAGAAAACGGGTCTCAAACTCATACCTTAGGACGACGGACGAGCGGCACGTCCGAATCAGAGCTACGACTGGGAGAAGGTTGTCTCCTTTTAGCAAGCTTTATTTTCTTGGGCTTGGACGCCTCAGTTGCCTTCTTCGACCCCGTCGGCTCAGGGGACTTGGGGGACAAAGGAATGGAAGAAAAAACTCTCATGGAAGGCAAGGAGAAAAATCGTTCATGGGCAGGTGGCCAGAAATGATCAAAAGAGGAATGAACAGATATGCAAAGAGAAAAAGGAGTGATAACAAAAGAAGAGATCAAATAGCAAGTTTCCGCCATGGAATCCTCAATTTCAGAGACTGAAAATACCTTAAAACGGTCTGATAAGGCAGAGCGTGTGTGAAAGAAGGAAAGAGGCCACCCTTGAACGAGGCTAAATTGACGAGCAACGAAGTTGGATGAGTACACCTCTACTCCGGCCTTGCCATTGGCCCCAGTCATGATGTCATGAATCAGGTCACGGCTAAATAAAAACCTGCGCCATATGCGAAGACCTGCTTCATCCTCTTCCGAAAGAGGGAGGTCATGGACGAAGGATGGGCTATCTGACATAGAAAAAGGGAAAAAAAAAGGAACCCGGAGAAGAGTGTAGAAATACTCAAAAATAGCGCGAGGGAAGAAAGAAGATGGCCGAAGTTGAGAAAGAAGAAGACCGGCACAAGAATAAGGGTGAGTTGAATTAATTGTGCCGAAGACAGGGAAATAGGCTCTCAACCAAAGTTGAACGAGCCACAAGGGACCGGAGGCAATAGGTGATGCCCCCGACCGAAGTTGTTTCTGGAGGACGGCTAATCCCCGATATATGGCGGCTAGTAAAAAGGAGGCCAGGTCCAAGTGACGGCCGTGGGCAAGGTCGGAAGAGATAGGGAGATAGCCCGCCACAGGTTTTTAGCTAGGCACATAAATGATATATTTGCACAGCCAATAATGAAGGAAAGTTGTTCGCTCTAACATCGAAACAGGACCAGCTGTTTTCGAAAACGTGCGAAGAAAAGAAGAATAGGATGAAAAGGACGAATGGTCCACTGAATGAGGAGGGAAACGGAAGTTTGTACAGGCCGAGATGGTCACTCCAATAGAGGCCAGTCCAGTAAGAGCACCAATATCATGAAGGGTGATGGTGAGGGGCCCGGCCGGAAGAATGAATACATTGTATTCAGAATACCAAAAGAGCAAAGAAATAGGAAACAAGTTACGATCAAAAGGGGCAAAGTTGATGAAAGCTCAATAAAATGAAGAAGGTGATGTTTGTCTAAAAAGGCTCGAGTATCCGCATGCAACAATATACATTGAAACCAGGCTTCGAATGCCGTATTGGGTTTGGACCAGGTGCGAAGCGGATTGGACTGAACGAAAGGGGAGATGTTAAGTGGCTCAGAGAATGAGAGGCCAGAAGAAGACAGGAACTGTTAAGCCAACGGAGCCGTTGCAATAGTGTCATCTTCAACGAAGATGGGGCCAAGAGCGCACTGGCCAAAATTCTCATCAAGATTATGAACTCTGAAGGTGCCCACAGAAGAAGATTCCAGCGCCATATTATAATCGGCGAAGGTTGAGGCATTAGTTTTGGGAGCAGAAGATGAAGAGGCCATTGATAACAGAAGGTCGAGAATGCAATAAAAGTGAGTTTGCAGAGGAAATCGAAGGTAAAGTGAATACTAGAATGGGATGAATCATTATGTAATAGACGAAGGGCTTAACCTGAGACAGGTGTCACAATACGAATTGTCGAGAAGTGAAAGCAGCGGGAACACGGAAAATGATGAAAGGTTGCCCTAGACAAGTGTTCAAATGCAACTCGCTGCGACAGTGACGTGCGACGGAAGGGAATACGGAAGTGACGTAAAGACGGCTCTTAAATGGGCCTCATGATGAAACGTATAGGAAAGGGCTGCATATTTATTGCATAAGTGATAGGGTCACGAAGGACTCTAAAAGGAAGCCCGACAGGTTATAGAGCGAAGAGTTCCATCCCGGGTTTTACCTCGCTCGATCTTGCAGCATCGGCCTCCAGCAGATCGGTCGAACCTCAAAATCTTAGCATCGACCCCCAAAATCGGCCAAGGACAGATGTCAATATTACATCTTCCAAAGGCATCGCCCAAGCTGTTTCCATTATTGGCACAAGCAGTAAAGACAAAATTGATATGACAATACCGTCAGGCCGCAGGCTTACTTTCGGCAAAAAACCAGACCTAGAGCAGAGAGCCCCAATTGGTCAGGTAACACATGGAAAAAAGCGCTTTATGTGAGAATAGTATCATGACTTAGGAGTATATAAAAAGATGAAGGAAGAAGTAATTTGCAGGGTCTCCCAACCATTCATTCAAGGGTAGATTTTACTCAAAACATCGCAGTTTGACCCTCCGTAACCAAGCGAACTAGAGAGGCATGAGAAAGTCAAGAAAAGACAAGATCTTCATGAGACAAAGGCCATCAGAAGCGAAAGCTTCTCTTCGATGAAGTGTGAAATGGAATGTAAAGAGATTAGCTAACGGCCATCCACCCGGTGTGAGGTGTGAAATGAAATGTAATGGTGGGGATGGACTATGTCCGTTAGCGACAGCTGACCAGGGTCCTTTGTGTGGAAGGTACTGCATCCCCAGGTTGTGGATGGGTGACGACTGGAAAAAATGGTGGATCGTAGGCCTCTACGCAGATGATGCCATATTCCTCGGCTTCGCGGGTTCTCTGGACTGGGGATCGGCCAGGAAATTGGCTCGGTTGGCGTGGTGGTCTTCCATGCACGAGGGAAGAACGAACCTGGATGAAAAGCAGAAAATAACCCTAGAATAAAAAGGAATGATTGTACAAGTTTCTATCATTCCAATCTATATGCCTTTTCGATGGAAGACCGGAGAAGTTCACCTCGATCTCCACTTCCGGTTCAATCATGGTAAACTTGGGGGACAATTGTTGACAAAGGAAATAATGTCACCCTAGAATGAAATCGCCCTAAGACGAAGGAAAGAACGAAGGGAGGAAGGACGATAGAGCGAAGAATGACGAAGAGTCGAGGCGACCGAAATAGCGGTTAGGACGAAAATACATGATGCAGTTGCTTCCACAATCGCAACAGTTGGACAGTTTTCCCTCCACAACCGAGCAGTTGTGACACGCAGCTCAGCGGTTACAGGCATGATCTGGCAGCTGCAGGAAGATACTGGGATCACCCAAGCGGTTCACAAGATCACTATAAAAGCTCGACCCACGATCAAGCAGTTGAGATGTACAGCCCAACGGTTACAGGCACGATCCAGCAGCTGCAGGGAGATACTGGGACCACCCAAGCAGTTTACAAGATTCACTATAAAAGCTCACTCGGACAGAGAGAAAATGACAATCAAATGAAGACTTAAACGAGCATTTTTTTTATCTTTTAGTTTCTGTAACTTCTAGGACTGTAATTTATGTGCTTGCGCCCCTTGGAGGCTTATTCACTTAATCAAACACCTCTTGCTGGGACTTTGTCTCATGAGGTTTGGACCTTACACGTTTCTCTTTCTTCTTCACGCACAAAAATCGCGCAAACACAACTATTTAGTTGTTTTGGGAGGTTATTGGTCCCTAATGTTATGGACATTAATGTCCATAATGAAGATAACAAAAAATTAGACTGGATCATTGGAGGAAATCTAAATCTCTCAAGTGTTGGTACTTTGAGGGACCAACAACCTCCCAAAACAACTATAAAGTTGATATAATATTTCACTTCTTTATTCATCAAATATTTAGGTCTTAAATAGAATAAAAATGATATATGATAACCACTAACTAGAGATAACAAATATATCTCTTGGAATGACAATTTTCATAATTTATTTTATAAATCACCAACTAATAAAAAGATAAATGAATAGATATCGTTACATCAATTTCCCTTAAACATATCATTTTAATCAAAGGTGGATTTCTTTCCAACAATCATCTTCTCATCCATGATTTTTTCAAACAACCATCTTCTCGTCCATTCCCTGGATACACATATTTTGGGTGGAAAGCTTAACCTCACCAACCTGGCTCTGATACATAAAGTACCAACAATTGTAAGGTTTGGATTTTCTCAAACGAATCTAATCTAATTTTTAGTTATCTTTGTTATAGACATTTGTGTCTGTAACATTTACAATCTTATTTCTTTATTTATATTTTTATTAATTAATGATTATTATTAAATAAATTATTAAAATTTTTCTTGTAACAGATAGACTTCTTAATAAAACCCCATTAGGTATTTGTTTATCTGATAATGACATTTCTTGGCTTTAGTGACATTTAGAGGTCACGTGTCAGACACTATTAGTTTTTCAATTATTTGCAAATATTGTAAATAGTTGAAGGTAAATAATAAAGCTAAAGAAAGAAGATGTGTATAATTGTGTATAGAAAATATCGATTTTTACAATACAACAACTGTAGATATTTGATATCAGATCTCCCGTCTAGTTATTTAAAATAATGTTGAATGATTGTTTCGATATATAATATTAGAACTTGCAACTATTGGATAGTTACTTGTTCTATATAAATAATTATTACATATTTTAATACGATTAGTAGTGTCATTAACGAATAGATAAACATTAAGTAAAATATTATGTTAAGTAAATAACGTATAACATTATTTTATGAGATTTTATCACTTAAGTATTAGATGTTTATTCCATATGGTAAATGATGGTCTGATACCAGATCACACCATATATCCTTATCCATTTAATGAATGTTGTATTTGGGAAGGTGATTAAATCTCATTTAACCAATGATTGTCATTGGACCGGAAAATTTATTAAACTGATACATTAGATATATGTACTTTAATGAGTTGTAAATTGCTTAAGGTAGTTTTCTTTACTTCGTAACATAGTCAATGAATCATCATGACTAAGTTACGTGTTTCCCATGAAACGCGGATAGAATATTTTGATTCGTTCAAAGATATTCGACCTGAAGTTTTGAAAATTGTAACTTTAAAAATTCATTATGAGTCTTTGAACTGTTCAAAGATATTTGATATGATCAGACATATGAATTTATGGCAATGAGTTCTAAGGTTATTAATTGAATATGATTCTTTCTCAATATTATTCCTCAACAATTCCATCACTAATGGAATTGGTAAGTGTGAATAATCGAATCTTATATGATTTGATTCACTTGATATTGAGTGTTGCCGAATTAGTTTCAATACTGTTGGGGATATGCTCCAGTAACACTAATTCATCCTTTTAATTTATGTTCCATTAGTTTCTACAGTTACATATATGATATGTATAGGTAGAAAATTTGAATCTTGAAAGGTTTGAGATTTGAATCTTTCTTTTATATAGTGGTTATTTAATTGATAGTACTTGCGCCTTAGAGGTACGAGTATAAGTTTATCATTTATTCTATTTAATAGAATATTATATTCTATTTGATATAATATATTTTCTACGATCCCGAGTAATAAAATTATTTTATTACTTAGTGCGTAACATCAGATATTGACCAATGTAGAAAAGATTTGACTTAGTTAAGTCAAATGTGAGAGTGATAAACTACAAATGGAACTACATAATTAATAAGATGAAAATACCATTTTATTACTTCCATATAAGTGCAATAGGATAAATCATTTACAAAGTATTTAATACTTAATGGTTCTGTTGTTTTCTTATCGAAAAAAGTTATCATATAACTTTTAGTGGGAACGATATTTGATATCGATTCCGGAAATTAGCATTAAACCATAGATCTAAGATTGTTCATAGCTTACTACGATCAAGTTTGGAACTTGATTGAGCTTTTATTATGAATCGTTCATAAAATGTGCAAATGGTTTACGCAGCAAAAGCACATTGAGCTTATTAAAGGTTTGACCTTTATAGTATGACAGTGAGAAAAGTTATACTCAACAATCTATTGTAGATTTTGAGGAAACTTGTCTCTAGTCGCACTGATTGAACAATTTAAGATCTGTTGGTTAATGATGATATTAAATTGTGCATTTTAGCTTAAGAATACAAAGTGGCGTTTCTGAATGGTTTCTTCAGATAAAAGATCCATTGTGATTTCTTAGTTTGAAGAGTTCGTTTTGGAATGGCCCTGGAGTTTGTATTATGCTAAAATTACAATTTAGTATATTAGCTTATAGAGCCTATTGTAGACTCGGATGAGCTTTCTGAAAATTTGTGTTTTCTAATTTTGATATCAGTCAGATTTTCTGATTTTATCAAAGCATAGAGAATACATACGCAATAGAAGGGTTGGTGGGAGCGTACAAATTTCTTTCTACTATTTTACATCATAATGACATTATCATTATTAAGGTAATAATGAGGTGTTTATGAGGTAAAAGGTTTACCTGAGTCTTATTTTCTCCATGAAAGTAGTGGGAGTGGTCTCTATTATATTCGATATAAAGTTTTATATATGATATAAAACTAAGAGACTTGAGAGATGCTCCCATTAGTCGTACATTAGATATGATCTAATAAAGGACACAATGAGACTATCTGTGTGACAGTTAGTATAACTGTTTGACAGTTAGTGTGTCTATAATATATAATATTCATCTTTCGTAAAGGATGATTCCTTTGTCGAAAGAGAAATTGATTAGAATGTCTAGTCAATCTTATGCATCATAGGATGATGGCATAATGAATACTATATTAAGTGCGATTAAAGATATCAATTTAATCGTAATTGTTACGAGTTACTTTGATAACCTCTAGACCATAAGTTGTGTCTTGAAACATGTTCTTTATTATCTTTGAGATATTAATAACGAGTTTCTAATTAATGGAGAATAAAGTTCGCAATCATTAGGGTCAGATTAGTTTTGAGTCTAATTATGACGTTAGACAGTCTACGTCATAAAGAGTCAGAAAAGATGCAGTGGGAGTGTCACAGATGATTCCACAATGAGAGTGGAATTAGCTGCAACTTATGAAGTATCGACTTATGAAGTTGCATAGTGACCTTGTAGATTAGAAGTTTGATATTGGTGTTGTGCTTGCGATTGTCTGCATTGTATTTTGGATTTGATCAACAAATACTCGGACAACACAGTAGCTGTAGCACAATATTGTTGTGGCATCTGAGTCATAATGATGTAGAACTTAGTTTCTACAAAAATATGAATGATGCTAGCTAAGGGAAACAATTGGGTTTGTTTTGACAAACTCAATATGTTATAGCGGGCTTACTTGTTGTTGCCTACCTTTTGAGCGCTAGGTAAGTTCTTAAGGGTCATGTGTATGTGATACACATTAAAATGTGTATATGATACCGTGGATTGGCACTAGAGCAAGTGGCAGAAATTGTTAGGGTTGGTGCTCAGAGTGCCAATCTGGATCGTATTTATGTCCGATTCATGAATACAAGCAATATATTTTTCTATAATATCACTTATTTATGGTAGCACCTCTTGTCTTTTATTATATATATTCTATCTAATTCATTAGATTGAAACTAAATCGTGTTTAGTGATATATACATATTAGACAAGAACCCAATAATATATAATGTAGTGCGCAATTATAGAATAGCTTGTAATTGACATTGGGAAGCGACACTACTAGAAATATATTATCAAATTAAGTTACTGGTCAAGATTTACTGACACGGATCGGTTAGTAAAAATCTTTTGAGACCAGTGCATGTTGTATATCGGACTTAGTCCGATGGTTTATCCCAATGAACAATGAGTCTCGGGAGACTCGTATAGACGTGTAGTTGTTTATTTGACAAACATTGAACGACTCACCGAAGATTACCTAATATATGGTACACCAACGTCAATAGGAATCTTATTGGGTTGAGTAGCATAGTGATTCTTTGACTTGAGATACCACTGTGGATATATGAGTTATCCTTCACACTTAGATGGTAGTCACGTCACCGATCTATTTAGATCAGACCTCCGCTTGTTCGTTGGGTGTGGACTCATGCTCATGATATCCTGTGTGTATCAAGAAAGGATCTGTAAGTCTTGTGTACAGGGCATAGGTATTCATTAATGATTAGAAATCTGTTAAATCCATGGTTGTGGTATACTTCAGAAGTAAGTTCCGAGTATTTTTTAGAAGATTGCTGATATATACGTCGACACGATTATACCTATAGAGATTTGACATTTATATCTATAACTCTGGGATAATCTGGATACCTGTGACGGAGGGATTATTCGTATGCAATGACCTCGAATTGTATGATTCAACGAGTTTATCTGTGGTCGTCATAATTTACGGGTTGGTGAATTATGGACACGAAATTGGATTTCGTGACGAATATGCTTGAATCTAGAGAGTCTCAGTAATGAAATATACTCGTAGAGCACTAGGGCAACTTTTATAAATAATACTGATTATTTATAACTTGTTTAACGGTTAAACGAAAAATACATGCGATAGGGACCTAATGGTCATTTCCTAATTAATGTGTATTTGTATTTAATATTTGATATTATTAAATACATATTAATTAATTGTCAAATTATGATATTTGACATATATCATTAATATATGTATTTGAGATATTTAATGTAAATATAATACATATATTTAAGATATTTGTATTTAATTTATTTAATTATTTAATTGTTAAATAATTAAATTAATTTAAAAATAATTATCTTTACCATGATAAATGTTAGGAAATGGCATGATTTGGTTGGTTCACTTGTAAAGCTTTACTTTAATGATAAAGGTTATCATTATTAACAAGTAAACTTGTTCCAATCAAATTCAAACAAAAATAGAATAATTTGTTATTTATTTTTTGTCTATAATGCAAGAAATATAAAAGCTTTGTTTCTTTTTTTTTTGAGATACACAAGTTGAAAATGAGAATTACAAAGTAAGGTTGAGAGAAAACATGAAGAACAAAGGAAGGAAATTAAGCAAATCCTTGAATTTGTAAGTAATTTCCAACTTTCTTCAATTAGGAAATTGTTTCCATATGTCTAGGCTTCAATTTGTGATGCTTATAATTTTCTCTACTCCTTAAGTGTGTAATTTAAATGGTTCTTAACATTTTTGAAAGATGAGCATGTATGATTGACAAAGTTTGCATGAAATTAGTTCATTAGCATACTTTAAACCATTTGATGGTGATGTTGACATTCTAGAGTTGCTTAGCCATTCATAAATGACCTATAATTGTTCTTGAGTTCTTTCATAATGGTGAGACTTGATTGGTGTGGTATTGGATTGATTAAAGTATTGATTTTTATCAATTTAGTATAAATTGTGCAATTGGTGTAATTTGTGAAATTAAGGTTCTAAACCTAATCCATTTTGGGGCTTTTCATATATGTGATGTATATTGATATATATATGATTTATATTAAATTTGGGATTGATTGGATTTGATCTTGACCTGTTCTGAACAAATTGGGCCAAATCAAAATTAATGGAAAGTTTGTGACCCTCTCAGCAATTTAAAAAATTGGGGATTTTGTTGCAATTTATATTTTGATGTGTTGGACATGTTGAAAATCATTTTAGAACTGATTTAGAATAATCCAAAATTGTATTTGACAATTTGAGGACTAAAATGAACAAAATGTAAAGTTATGGGTCTCACGGTAATTAATGATAGATCTGATTTTTCAGATAAAAATTCAGTTTTTATTTATTGAGTAGTTAGAATAAATTGGTTTATTTTAATTTCCCAAGGAAAATATTTATCGAAAAAATGTTCGAAGTGAAAATACGCGAAAACGGTAAAAAAAAACGTTTTACCGGGTAACGTCTGCCCAAACAGTGAACTGGGCACTGTTTGGGCAGTCCACGAACTGTCCAAATATTTTTGGGGCTGACCTGGGCAGTCCCCATGTGCATTGGTGGGTCGGTTTGGCCGGAAATACGTTTTATGCTATTTTACGGAAAAACGTTTTCATAAAAGTTTCGCGATGTTTCTATATTATTTATGTCGTTATATGATATCGAATAAATATGTTTAGGTGAAATATGAATGAATTATCAATATTGGATATTGGATATTGAATAATTTATTCGTAAGTTTAAAAATTTTAAACTACGATTTCGCCTGAACCGCGCTCATTCCGCTGCGCCTCTGTGATATGACCCAAACACTAGGGTGGATCGCATATATCAGAAATGATATTTTGATTAGTTGTAAAGAATCGTGGACATGTCAACAATATGAGATGTGCGCCTCGGAAACTTGACGGTGTAATCTATGTTTCCTAAGCACAACTCGGATAGCCTACGACCGGGGAATTGTTAAACATATGTGATGACCTCGACTTGTATAGTTCAGAAAGGTCGTCGTTCTCTTTGCGAATTGTTGAAGTTCAATCAAGTCCCAAGATCATAAATCATGCATAAAAACGAGTATGAACACATCAAAGGAGGTGCGGAATCATAACTCACATTGAACGGTTTTGATTGAAAGGAAGAACAAGACCCATTTTCGCACTGCATGTTGCTCGGTTTTGGTCCTGTGAACTGCTAGACTGCTCGGTTTTGGGCTGTGAAATTCCTCCAAGATTCGGCCATGGGAGACTCTATGAAAGCTCCAAGCTTCAAGCTTTTCCATGCTCACAAATTCGTTTCCCTATCACCTATGTATAACCCAAGGTGTGCTAGCGCTTCAGATTCAATAATCTTTACCCAAATTGAAAATACTGTAAATAGGCTGTATGAATCACCCCCGTATCAATTGTTATTCCCGAGATTTACAATTATTCATTAAATAAAGCCCAAGACAAAATACCTAAAATTTTGGGTTAGGGTCAAAGAAAATCCATTCCATGTGGAACAGGATTATTGGTTAATGAGATTTGGACCGACACGGAGATTCAAATCGGTATATTTCGTTGTTCCCTAACTCTTATCTACTCCCACCCCAAATTCTTTCTGCGGGGATGATGAATCCTAAAAAAAAAGATCCTATTTTAGGGGATGCTAGACTATTTTGTATAGATATCTTCTTCCTTTGCTTCTCAATTTTTGTTCGAAAACCAGAAAAAAAATATGGAAGAGAATCGGTCACCATGACCGTGAGAAGAGAGAAGAAGAAAAGAGAGGGAGATGAGATGTCGTGAATAATGAGAGAGAGTGAGTTGTTAAAAAATAATTAAAGTGTAAATGGTTTATATATTTTCAAAAAACAAATTAAACCATTTACCACTTTTATTTTTCAAAAAACAAAAGTCAAAAGCCAAAAAGCAAAAGTGCTTTTTCAACTTCTACATCAATCACTCAAATCAAGTGACAACATGTCATATCACTCAAAGTGACATTTGATTTGACGCTTGATGTGACTAGCGATTTGACGCAAGATTTGACTTGCGTGCCGCACTCGAATTCGAAATGCGAATGCGCTCGCAAATAATCCCGGGCTCGGGTTCGTTAATTCCAAATTAACGAATTTTCTGTCGCGTCGTAATTAAATGATTACGCCTAGCGAATTCACTATTCACGTTGCTAACGAATTAATTCTAAATTAATTCGTTCACCCGAATTAAAATCTAATTTTAATTTCGCGTCGAAATCCAATTTCTAATAATATATCAAATATATTATTTTATCGATTAATTCCAAATTAATCGTTCTCTCTCTTTAATCAATATTTTATCCGAGATAAAATATCTCTATAATTAATCCCAGATTAATTTTCTCTCTCTTCTAATTAATCCCAGATTAATTAAGTGCGAGTTATACATCATCGGTGAATCTTCAGGAAGCGACCCATGAGATCTCCGGATATGTTGGTAGTAAATATGGTCGTCGGACTATCCAAACACGTAAGTACCTCGTACTACGTATATACCGATTTACAAGACAAGGTTGGCTTCTAGCAAAGCGTCATGCCTACCCAATTCTCCAGAAATATTCTTACAGGAATATATAGATCTGTATCAAGCGTAGTATACCGTAGTATTGTGTATATCGGCCCAGTATCGGATAGTCACGTGCTAGGGCTGGGGCTGGATAAGTGTCTGCCCCATCCGAAGCACATGTCAGATGTCCGGTAACTAGTCTCTATAATCGGATATACATGACCTTGTCATAATATCCCGATGGCCGCGCAGCACTTAAGAGCACTAATACCGTATCCTGCGTGACATCATCTCCACTATGACTGGAGTGATACTTCCGTCTTGACATCACACCCAATACACTACGACTCTCTGATAAACCCAGAAGTGGTGTACACAGAACCGGTTAAAGCCCTGTACCACCAAGACTAAAGTCTACCGATTAACGCAAGTATTAGTGATGCAAGTCTCAGGTTAAGACTATACACACCTACCCTGATTTCGGCCTCCCATAGACACATAGTCATAATACCAATGGGATTCCGAGGGGTCTATCCAGAGCGAAGCTGTTTCCCGTACCATCGTGTGAAACACAACCTCCTATCGCACTTGCATAAGTATCCAATACTTAAATATATGAGAACTATGTCGTTGTGCCCTCACAACGCGCACAAGTGCAATACTAGCCTATTCCGCATTATCGATGCCCTGTCTCGATAATACTCCGGCTAGGGATATTTAATGATTAATCCTTCGGGGATTGATACTGTCTCATATCATCTCAGTCCAGGAACTAATCATATGGACCTTTCTTCATTTATACATCTATGGTGATCTAATCACAAATGATGAGAGTGCAATTTCCTTGTCACATAGTTAATTTGTACAACAACACCATGATCTGTACAAATAGTGACGCTATGGGTCATATTATCCAACAATCTCCCACTTGGCACATAGCCAGTCACTCTCGAGTGTCTAACACCGAACTATGTACGGTTCGCTCAAATTGCTGAGGAAAGGTTTTCGTCAGCGGATTTGCTTAATTATCGTCTGACGCGATTTACACGATCATCACATCGCCACGATGTATGATCCGAACGAATCAGATGATATAGAAGTATATATCTGGATCGTCGATGAGACCTTTAATTCCTTAGCCTGTGCTGACGCCTAGCTCAGCTGCTAACAGAACTAAATCTAATCTAATTAGATTTATTATCGATCCAAATGGCTTCTATTGCTGCCTCAGCTGCAGCAATAATTCGCATTTGTTGTTAATTCGGCAACAGTTATCTTGCTCGGAATATTTCCAGCTCACTGTCCCGTGATTCAAACTTTACAGTACCGTAGTATTTACCGGTTTGGAAACTTGCAGCAGTGATCCTGGTCACTTCAAGTTCTCCTACTCCATAGTTTAAGACAACATCTTTAGTTCTCTCAGATACTAACAGATGTTCTTAATCTTCAATCCAGTGACTATCACTTGGATTGACC
The DNA here is from genome assembly GCA_019454045.1 of Zanthoxylum bungeanum. Classification (NCBI taxonomy): domain Eukaryota; kingdom Viridiplantae; phylum Streptophyta; class Magnoliopsida; order Sapindales; family Rutaceae; genus Zanthoxylum; species Zanthoxylum bungeanum. The sequence goes on from SKCR01006255.1 coordinate 19,642, forward strand.
CGATTGTGACTCCATATGCTCGAAGCGCATGAGACACCATATCAAGTACATTTTAAATGTACAATTTCCCAGAGAGTGTTAACAACTTCAAATCTATCCCAGTAGATCTTTATTCCTTGAATAAATGTTGTTACTCCCCAGAATTCTACGGAGAATTTCTTATAAAAGCCAAGCTTTCACCGATTGCTTTATGGGAATTTCATTTCCAAGAAATGACATATTATCATTATTTTACAGGACATTAATGTCAGTGCACTCCCACTAACCCTTTTATATACACAAGAATCATTTTGTTTTGAATTAAATCATACTCCATTATGATTACATCAAAACGACAATTCCTAGAACCTATGCTTGCTTCAATCCAAACATGGATCGAATAACCTGCAAACCTTGTTTGCTTGTTATGGTACGATAAAACCGACAGGATGTTATAAACATCCTCCGAAAGGTTTCCTTTTCAGGAAAGCGATTTTCATTAAGCTGTCATATTTCATAAATGAAATACACATCTTTAGCAAGCATTATCCAAATGGATTTACAATGGCAACATGTAAAAGGTTTCGTCGTAATCAACACAATGTTGATAACTCTACCTTTTTCTTTACAAGCCTAGCTTAGTAAGTTGGTATGTTGCCTTCCATGTATGTCTTCCTTGAAGACTTATAAAGTACCAATAGGCACAATGTATGGTACATCAACTAGTATCCAAACTTGTTGATATACATGGAATCATTTTGGACTCATGACACTTTGACATAATAGGGAGTCGATACCTTGTATCACTATCTCATACGTAATCAGTTGGTGTACCTTAAAAGATTAACATCTTTATAAGGTGAGATCAGAAACCCATACCCCAGGTTGTTTTCTGACTCTCTCTGATCTACGCGGTTCTTGTGTACTCGAAGATTAATGGTATAGATTCATCATAGATGAACTATTTGTGTTCCATTAAAGACTTCGTGCCATGAACAGTATTACTCTGATTTTCATCGAGTATCACTATCCTCCCACTGACCACTGCATATCGGTATTCCTCTCAGGAAAAACCGTATGGTGAGCAACAATCACATTGTTCTCATGTGAGATTTATAAGTACTATACTTATGGTTTCCTTAGGATAACCTATATTGGCACTTATCCAATTTGGGTCCTTAGTTTGGTATATCATCCAAATTATGCCTGGCATACCCAAATTATCAGGAATGAGAAACATGGTTTCTTTCCCGTTCATATCTAATATGTAATCTGTCAAACAGATTATTATGGAACCTTATTCTAAATAAGTTATTGCACTGTTAAAACTTATCCATTGAAGGAAATAGTAGCTCAGAGCGACTCATGATTAGCCTTATCATGTCTAACATGATTCGGTTAATCCGTTCGGAAACACCGTCACTTTGACGTGTTCCGGGAGGAGTCCTCATTTGAAAGAATACTATACTCTTTCAAGTATATAAGAAACTTATTGCTTAAGTATTTTCATTACGGTCTTACCGTGACGGTATAATACTATAGCCGATCTGTTTGTCTATTTCGTGTCGAAACTCTAAAAGTTTCTGATTTGTGTTCTTCAAAAGAAACACATAACCATAACGTGATGCCACATCCGTTAAGGTCACAATATATTCATGTTCACATCTAGGCTAGCTAGATATGGGCCCACTAACTTCACCATGAATAGGGCTAACAGATCGGTGGCACTTACACTATTACCAAGTAAACAGTGTTTTAGGTACTTTACCTAACAAACTAGATTCGTAGACTTTATTTGAATAGTCAAATCAGTCCTAGTACCCACTCTTCAAAAGTGTGGATATACGAGTCTTGTATAATTGTGTCCCAGACAACAATGGCACAAATAAGTCTCTATTGATCAAATCAATTTGAGCTATTTATTTTTCATTTTATATGTTTGAGATTTTTTTAATTATATTCAAAATATAAATTCTGTTATTCACACACTAATGTGTTTATCTCATATCATCTTTATATAATAAAACATTTTAGTGTTCTCTAATATAAAGGTTTATCCGCAACGGATTAAACACTGATATAGAGATAATGTCTCTAGTCAAACTAGTTACATTATAACAGTTCCTAATTTAAGTACACACCCGAAGGGTAGTTCCTAAACTTAGGTATCTACGGTCGAAACAGCGACTTTCGTCCCGTTTCCGATTCGCAGAGCAATCTCAGCTTGAAGTCAGTATCCTGCTCAAAGCAGATTCTGAACATCAATACATATATTTTATGTACCACACTAAGTATTTAAAATCTAATTTCAATACTAGCTGTGAACATAACTAAGACAAACATTTTCAAAGTAAGAGCCTTGCCCTTTCTTTAATTCCTTCGTGTCTGCCATATCCAAATGGTAGTCACTTTGGGATATGTCAATTATCCTTTTCAATATTTCAGAAACCTTAGGCCAAGCCTTGGGTTTTTAGAATATCAAAACGATGTGCACCTCGTGCTACATGCCTAATTGCAAACTTTGACTTTATCTCCTCTAGAATAGTCAATTAATTCTCCAAGAATTATAAATTACAATTTTAATACTTCTTAAATCTAAAACTAGATTTATGACAAGTATATTAAATTAAGCATTAAAGTCATCATGACATAAATCTTCCAAAGATTTTATGCTCTACTTATTTTGCTTAATTTTGGGCTATAGGTATAATAAGTTATTTTATCAAATAAAGTAACCTATTATTTATTCCCAATTTGAAAATTAAATCATTTAAAATATTTTAATCCTAGATTATATTTTAAATATCCAATTTTTCAATTTTATCTTGATTACAATAGTCCAACTATTTAATCAACGATTAGTGGTACTATATATATTATAATGATTATAATAGTCCAACTATATAATCAAATATAATCCAAATTAATTAACCTCAATTACATTGATTACTATAATCCAATTATAAAATCAACTGTAAACTGAAATTAATTAATTCAAATATATTGATTAATATAATCCAATTATATATATCAAGTATAATATAGTCCAACTGTTTATTAAAACAACAATTTAAATATTAGTCTAACTAACATTTAATCTAATGACGAAATAATTTGAATGAGCGCGTATGGCGAGTAATTGAACGAGTATTGCAAATTCAATTCTTGCCTCCCACTATTTTTCGTCGAGCCTCTAACCCTCTGTCGAGTACTCGGGAAACCGTATTTCCTAGTGGGCTAGGATCCCGTTAAATATCATACAATCTTGACTTTGGCCAACAAATTGTATGATAATTAACTAGGTAGATCTCGAAGATCAATTGGATCTCATCCAACTCCTAGATCCAGTAGGTGGACATCCAAGTCCTAAACATATATCATATATATGCATATATATCCAATATATACCCTAACCTATTTCCTCTGAATCAACTAGGCATTGGCTTTGGCACAACAAACCTAGTGATCCCAGTCAAGCGCGGACCCATTGACATGGAAGCTTCGTAATCAATGTCTATGGACAAGAAGTGGTCTTGACTTGGCCAACAAACCATAACTTGGACACGACACCGATATGGAACAAAGCCTCGTGATTAAAATACATCTTTGACGGACAAGGGCTTGACTTTGGCCAACAACCCCTGCCAATCTCGGATCTTGAGTAAGAATCACTCAATGGAAGGAAAAGACGCATGATAATTTATGAGGGCTTTTCGCGTGCAAATTGGTTACCAATTTATTATCTTTGTTAAGGTCTCATCACATCATACACCCTTAAACATGCATTCTAAACACATAATAAAGCGCATATGTAAAATAATAATGATATGCGGATGGATATTTTACACATTGATCCTAGATCAAATCTCTCACTTTCTCTCTCCCGCTAGCACAAATATTTCTTCTACCGTTGCACTACACTTCTAAACAAACCTCATTTACATTGAGGGGAATAGGTGAGAAGAGAATACAAAGAATATGAGATAAGGCTGGACTCGCAGGTCCAATTAATAAATCAAATTTATTATAAAATTTCCAAAATCGCCCCACCCGACTAATATCCATCCGATATACATTATTCAAACATCATAACCATGTATTCATACAAGCATGTTATCAATCAATCAATCCAATTAATTAATCTTATAATTAGTGATCATCCAATGTTCAAACAAAGATTTGATTTTGTTCGAGTCAAACTCGTATTGCAAACACGTACTCAAAGTACGATTTCTAGGAATTAAATTAAATTACATAATTAAATCCAATTTAATACGCATTTAATTCTAATTCATTATTTAATTCCAAATTAAATATTACACTTTATAAAATAAACCTTTACGACTTAAATTCCAAATTTAATCGTTACGGGTCTCAAAGCCCGATTAATATCCAATATTAATTTAATTAAAGTCTAATGGGCTTTTAATTAATTTCTTGAGGCGTGGACTTTTGGTCAACTCGGGTCAAACCCGCAACCAAAGTCCAATCCGGGAGTTACCCCATAAGCCCATAAATTAATTTAGGCCCATTAGGCCCAATTAAACGTTAAAGGTTTATTAGTCGCATTTGGGCCTTTTGGAAGCGATTTTGGGCCTAATTGGATCCAACCAATTTTGGCCTAAACCAACTTTGTACAACAAAGTCCAATAAACCCAATAACAACTTAAAAGCCCAAATCCAATTTTAAGGCCCATTTTAATTAAATTACAAAATCCAATTTTACAATTCAATAAACAAAGTGCATAGCATTATTAATTACCCAAGTCAAAGTTTCCAAAACATCAAATATGTCCAATTAATCATGCTTATCATCAATTAATCATGTCCAACATAATTAAATCAAAATCAAACCCAATTAAAACATGCTAAAGTCTCGGCCATAAGGGGAAAAAATGCCCAAATCAAATTCAATCCAATTGAACCCAATCAAACATAAATTCAACATCCCCAAATGATTTCTAAGTCATCCAATGAACAAAAATCAAGAAAACCAAGACATTAGGGCCTTGCCAAATTCGGCCATCAAATTGGGGAAAATTGTTCCAAACACTTTTTCATCAAATTGATCTAATCAATCAACAATTAAACAACATTCAAGCATTCTAAATCATCCAATTTCATTAAACATGCTCAAAATCAAGTTTACCCAAATTTGTCATGCCCAAAATTTGGGGAAAAATGGATCCAACCAAATTTCATGAAATTGATTATGCACAACATCAATTCAACCTCATACAAGCATACTATACTAAACAATTTAATCATTTGATGCTCAAATTGAGTTTACCCAAATTAAAGTTTTGGCCAACTATAAGCAAATTGGGGAAAATCAATCCAATCAATTTTTCTTCAAATTGATTACATATAACTCTAATTTAATCATATGCAAGCATTCTTAAACAAACAATTTGTCAAAATCAAGCTTAAATCAAAAAGCCCCAAATTAAAGTTTTGTCCAACAATAAGCAAATTGGGGAAAATCAATCCAATCAATTTTTCTTCAAATTGATTACATATAACTCTAAGTTATACATATACAATCATTCTTAAACAAACAATTTGTTAAAATCATGCT
>SKCR01006256.1:0-25189 GCA_019454045.1 Zanthoxylum bungeanum
GAATCGTCGCCGGAATGTCGCCGACGTTCCCCTCCTTCTTCTCCCCGCGTCATGCGATCTCCCTCTCTTCTTTTTCTTTTTTTTTTTTCTGCCTTTGCTTATTAAAACAATAATAATAAATCATAACAAAACACATATATCTCATTTTCGGAAATGACCAAAATACCCCCTCTAGGAAGGGTATTTTTAGAAATCACCTCATTTGAAGCCCTTCTGGTTCGATTTTCGAAAAACGTTCAACACGAGAGTTGTCCGTCTCGGAAAAACGAGTCTGATGGTTCCAAAATCAACTCGATCGGAGGTCGTTTGCTAATTCTGGGGTAAAAAAAGTAAACTTGACTCGTATAATAAAAATCTCAAAAATCTGGGATGTTACAAAATCTCATTTAAATCTTAGCTCATCTTTTGAAATCGTTATTACTAATGCTATTCACCATTTGAGAACGATTCATTGCATTTGCGAGTCCTTCGTATTTAATCTTAGAATATAATTTTTGTATCTCAATTTTGTGGCACATAGGGGCAATTTCACCCACAAACTCTCTATTACCTGACCTGCCACGTGGTTAGGATTTGGTATGTTTTTTTAGCGCGGTAATGGGTGGATTTGGTATTAAAAATTCATGTTTTGTATAATTTTTAATTTATTAAAAACATATAATCTCAATTTAATATTTCTCTACAAAATTATTTTATTAGATTATTTAAATAAATTTATTCTAATTATACATCAGACTAATTAATTTTAAATACTTTCGTATGTTATTTTATATGATACAATGAATGAATAAAATAAAACTAGTAATATAATTGGTAATTATTAAATTATTAATAGATCAATAAATTGACACTCAAAAAATCAATTAAAAAATAACTCAAAAAATATATATGGAATATATGAGAGGTGTCATTTAATGTTTTTTTTTTTTTTTTTGTATTTGAGTAATTATAACTTTTATTTATTTTAACTTTATTTGTGTATTTTTAATTATTCCAATGAATATAATAATATAATATAAAAAGTAATTGTTTTGTTACAAGGGTAAATATATAAAAACATTAATTTATTTTTTGACATTTTGACTTGATGAAGGTAATGGGATATTATGAAACTTGGAAAAAGTTGGTAATTGTGAATTCATTGAGGGGGAGTGACAATCTCCTATAAATAATTATTAGTAATGATGTGGTACAAAAACAATTATATGAATATTAATAAAACAATGATGAGTTACTCTTTAATATTTAAGAAGAATATATGAAATCTCATTTGAAAATCTTAGCTCATCTTTTGAAATCGTTATTACTAATGCGATTCACCATTTGAACGATTCAATTGCATTTGGCGAGTCCTTTGGAGTTAATCTTAGAATATAAATTTTGTATCTCAATTTATGGGGCACATAAGGGCAATTTCACAACCACAACTCTCTACTACCTGCCCGACGTGGTTAGGATTTGGTATGTTTTTAGCGGGTAATGGGTGGATTTGGTATTAAAAATTCATGTTTTGTATAATTTTTAATTTTTATTAAAAACATATAATCTCAATTAAATATTTCTCTACAAAATTATTTTATTAGATTATTTAAATAAATTATCTAATTATACATCAGACTAATTAAATTTTAAATACTTTCGTATGTTATTTTATATTGATACAATGAATGAATAAAATAAAACTAGTAATATAATTGGTAATTATTAAATTTTTAATAGATCAATAAATTGACACTCAAAAAATCAATTAAAAAATAACTCAAAAAATGTATATGGAATATATGAGTGGTGTCATTTAATGTTTTTTTTTTGTATTTGAGTAATTAATACTTTTATTTATTTTAACTTTATTTGTGTATTTTTAATTATTCCAATGAATTAATAATGATATAAAAAAGTAATTGTTTTGTTACAAGGGTAAAATATAAAAACATAATCAATTTTTTGACATTTTGACTTGATGAAGGTAATGGGATATTATGAAAACTTTAGGGAAAAAGTTGGTAATTGTGAATTCATTGAGGGGGAGGACAATCTCCTATAAATAATTATTAGTAATGATGTGGTATAAAAAATTTATATGAATATTAATAAAACAATGATGAGTTACTCTTCAATATTTAAGAAAAATATATGAAATCTCATTTGAAAATCTTAGCTCATCTTTTGAAATAGTTATCACTAATGCGATTCAAACCATTGAACGACTCAATGGCATTTGGCGAGTCCTTCGGAGTTAATCTTAGAATATAATTTTTGTATCTCAATTTATGTGGCACATAGGGGCAATTTCACCCACAAACTCTCTACTACCACCCGCCCGACGTGGTTGAGATTTTTGGTATGTTGTTAGCGGGTAATGGGTGGATTTGGTATTAAAAATTCATGTTTTGTATAATTTTTAATTTATTAAAAACATATAATCTCAATTAATATTCTCTACAAAATTATTTTATTAGATTATTTAAATAAATTTATTCTAATTATACATCAGACTAATTAAATTTTAAATACTTTCGTATGTTATTTTTTATATTGATACAATGAATGAATAAAATAAAACTAGTAATATAATTGGTTAATTATTAAATTATTAATAGATCAATAAATTGACACTCAAAAAATCAATTAAAAAATAACTCAAAAAATTTATATGGAATATATGAGAGGTGTCATTTAATGTTTTTTTTTTGTATTTGAGTAATTAATACTTTTATTTATTTTAACTTTATTTGTGTATTTTTAATTATTCCAATGAATTAATAATGATATAAAAAGTAATTGTTTTGTTACAAGGGTAAAATATAAAAACATTAATCATTTTTTGACATTTTGACTTGATGAAGGTAATGGGATATTATGAAAACTTTAGGGAAAAAGTTGGTAATTGTGAATTCATTGAGGGGGAGTGACAATCTCCTATAAATAATTATTAGTAATGATGTGGTACAAAAAAAATTATATGAATATTAATAAAACAATGATGAGTTACTCTTTAATATTTAAGAAGAATATATGAAATCTCATTTGAAAATCTTAGCTCATCTTTTGAAATCGTTATTACTAATGCGATTCACCATTTGAACGATTCAATTGCATTTGGCGAGTCCTTCGGAGTTAATCTTAGAATATAAATTTTGTATCTCAATTTATGTGGCACATAGGGGCAATTTCACCCACAAACTCTCTACTACCCGCCCGACGTGGTTAGGATTTGGTATGTTTTTAGCGGGTAATGGGTGGATTTGGTATTAAAAATTCATGTTTTGTATAATTTTTAATTTATTAAAAACATATAATCTCAATTTAATATTTCTCTAGAAAATTATTTTATTAGATTATTTAAATAAATTTATTCTAATTATACATCAGACTAATTAAATTTTAAATACTTTCGTATGTTATTTTATATTGATACAATGAATGAATAAAATAAAACTAGTAATATAATTGGTAATTATTAAATTTTTAATAGATCAATAAATTGACACTCAAAAAATCAATTAAAAAATAACTCAAAAAATATATATGGAATATATGAGAGGTGTCATTTAATGTTTTTTTTTTTTATTTGAGTAATTAATACTTTTATTTATTTTAACTTTATTTGTGTATTTTTAATTATTCCAATGAATTAATAATGATATAAAAAAGTAATTGTTTTGTTACAAGGGTAAATATATAAAAACATTAATCAATTTTTTGACATTTTGACTTGATGAAGGTAATGGGATATTATGAAAACTTTAGGGAAAAAGTTGGTAATTGTGAATTCATTGAGGGGGAGTGACAATCTCCTATAAATAATTATTAGTAATGATGTGGTATAAAAAATTTATATGAATATTAATAAAACAATGATGAGTTACTCTTCAATATTTAAGAAAAATATATGAAATCTCATTTGAAAATCTTAGCTCATCTTTTGAAATAGTTATCACTAATGCGATTCACCATTTGAACGACTCAATTGCATTTGGCGAGTCCTTCGGAGTTAATCTTAGAATATAATTTTTGTATCTCAATTTATGTGGCACATAGGGGCAATTTCACCCACAAACTCTCTACTACCCGCCCGACGTGGTTGAGATTTGGTATGTTTTTAGCGGGTAATGGGTGGATTTGGTATTACAAATTAAAATCCGCTGCGGGTAGTGGACGGGTTCGATAAATGGACAAACTCGACGGATACCTGTATTGGTTATCCACCAACCCGCCATTCTTTTATTTTATTTCGATTTATTTTCTATTATATTATTATTAATAAATTTACGATTGGTGTTCCATGTCAATGAGGTTATGAGATGAAGATTGGAGTTAGTTTCCTCATATGGGATTTGGTAGTTAGTTTATTAGAATTGAGTAGTTAGTTTCCTATTAGAGTTATATTATGATTTATTTTCTTTTTCCTAGTTGGACAAGTATTGTAAACATTATTTAAAGGCTTATTTCTCATTAATGAAAGACAAACAACTTTCAAGTAAATTCATTGTCATGAGAGCATTAGAGAGAGAGAGAGGGAGAGATTCTCTTTGTTCATTAATTGAACACAATATTTATCAAAGAAATAGCAATTCTTTGTGGAATCTTTAAACTTCGCTAATAAGATTGCTTCAAGAATATAGAAGGATTACTATAGACAGGTTCTCTAGAGGTTCAATTTGATCTTGCAGAGGTTTTGTTTCCTCACAAAATGGATTCAAGGTTCTTGAGGCTTCATACAAACAAAGCTTTTGCAAGGGTATTTTTATTAGTTTGGTATCGAGAGCTCAGGGTTCCAATGTCATTTTTGTCTATCCTTGTTGTTTCTTTGATACTTTTTCATTGTTTCAGATATGGTCATAAGGATGTCCTCCATGTAGTTTCGATCTTGGGTTCTTGGTGAGTCTTGATTATCTTTCTTTGAGTCTTTCATCTAATCTTTTGGTTAAGTTTCTAACAAGAAACCCACTTGGTTCGAAATCCAAGCAAACCCCCAAGCAACGACAGAACCCCAAGAACCGGGATTTGATTTTTGTAGAAACAAAACCCTCCAAGGCCACAAAGAAAACCCACAAAGAACTTGCCCTTGAGAACCTTTAAGATAAACCTTGTAGTGTTTTGCTAGCAATGGAGACGCCACTAAGTTTGCCAAAACTTAGATAAGTCGATTCAAACTTGAAAAGGGGAATCCCTCCCTTACAGAATTCGGCCATAGCCAAAGCTTTAAGCTTTTGAGTTTACAAATTTCGTTGGTTTTTCTTCCCAATGAAAAAGAAAGAAAGCTTAAATAGTGATACAAAGAAACCCTAAAGGCATAAAGACAACAATGCCCCAAATACAAAACGAAATTACAAAAATACCAAGTCTTTAAGTCTTCAATCAAATGCCTAGCTAGAAGCTTTATTCTAAACTGTGATTTGGGCCAGTGAAATGGCTTTGGGCCCTTTCCATCGAAGCCCACATGCGTCTCTATTTGTTTGTTGCAGTCGGCCATAAAACTCTGAACTAATCCCGCCATTGCTTCTCTGAGTCTTTTGGTCCTCTGCCTCGTAATTGGCCCTTCTGGTACTTGTAATGGGTCTTTTGCTTTGTTGTCGTCCTGGATCATGTCATCCCTCTCCCTCTTGAAAAGGATTCGACCTCGAATCTGTACCTGCATCAAAATGAGTTAAGTCAGAAACATTAAATGTAGCAGACACATACACTTACCTTGTAAATCCAGCTTGTATGCATTGTCATTAATCCGTTCCACGACTTGAAATGGACCATCCCCTCTCGGTTGTAGCTTAGATTTACGTTGTTCAGGAAATCTCTCCTTGCGCATGTGTACCCAAACCCTATCTCCGGGCTGAAATACCACACGCTTTCTTCCCTTATTAGCATGAGAAGCATATTGCTCATTCTTCCGTTGTATTTGCTCTCTTGCTTTCTCATGTATATGCTTGACCAAATCGGCTTTCCGTTTTCCATCTAGCCCCGCATGCTCATCAACAGGCAAGGTAACAAATCTAATGGAGTTAGTGGCTGAAAACCATAAACAATTTCAAAAGGTGAAAATGATGTAGAAGAATGAATGCTACGATTATATGCAAACTCAATAAATGGCAAACAATCTTCCCAACTCTTCAATTCTTGCCAACTATAGTGCGCAATAATTGAGATAAAATTAACGACCTCTGTTTGTCCATCAGTTGCATGGTTTTTTCTCTGGGGGTCGTGGGTTGCGACAAGGTGATCCTATGTCTCCTTATCTCTTTGTTATGGCTATGGAAGTTCTGTCAGGTCTTCTTCGTAATATGGCTCTTAATCCGGGTTTCAAGTTCCACTGGCGGTGTTCTAAGGACCGTCTTACTCATCTCTGCTTTGCGGATGACCTTATGATTTTTTGTAAAGCATATGCATCCTCGGTTTCCTTGATCAAGGATTGTCTCGGGCAGTTCAGTGGTTTATCAGGTTTGATCCCGAATCCAGCTAAAAGTCATTTCTTCTCTTCTGGTATTTCTTCTACCATTCAGGGCCATTTGCGTCATGTTTTGGGGTTCCAAGTTGGGGTTCTTCCAGTGAGGTACTTAGGAGTCCCATTGATCTCTACTAAACTTCGGGCCTCAGATTGTGCTTCTCTTGTGGATCGTATTGTTATGCGTGCTAAGAGTTGGAGTAGTAAGTTTCTCTCTTTTGCGGGACGGCTTCATCTTATTAAGTCGGTTTTGTTCTCCATTCAAGTTTATTGGTCTTCCTTATTTATTCTTCCTAAATCTGTTATTAGGAAGGTGGAGACGATTCTGCGTTCTTTCCTTTGGAAGGGTAGTGCGCTTACCTCGAATGGGGCGAGAGTGGCTTGAGTAGAGTTTGTTTACCTTTAAAGGAGGGGGGCTGGGGATTAAGAGTTTGGATACTTGGAATAGAGCGGCTATTGTTAAGCACATTTGGTTTCTTTGTTCTGGCCAGGTTTCATCTTGGTCGAATTGGGTCCACTCTTATTTATTGAGGGGGAGAAGTTTTTGGGAGGGTCCCATGTCCTACTGATTGCTCTTGGAGTTGGCGTAAGATCTTGGAGCTTCGTTCTTGGTCCCGGCGGCGGATGAGAGTTAGGATTGGGAATGGTGAGAAAACTTTATTGTGGTTTGATTATTGGCATCCTCTGGGCCCGATTGTGGACACGTTGGGTGAGAGAGTGATTTATGACTCTGGCTTGGATAGGATGGCCACAGTTGCTTCCATTATCTCTGATTCTACTTGGCGTTGGCCCCCTTCTAGGTCTGCTGCCCTTGTTGACTTGGCTCAGTCCCAGCTTCCATCTCCTTCTAGTTTGAGGGAGGACGTGCTGGTTTGGGAGGATGATAAGAGGGGGAGATTTTCTGTGGGTTGTGCCTGGAATGCCATGCGTACTAGGGGAAACTTGCTGCATTGGTCTCGAGTTGTTTGGTTCCGGAAGGCTATTCCCCGCCACTCCTTCTTACTTTGGATGTCTATTCAGGGAGGCCTTTGTACCCATGATAGTCTGATGAGGTTTGGTATCTCTACTTGCTCGCGTTGTATTCTCTGTGGTTGTTCAAGTGAGGACACTGATCATCTTTTCTTCCAGTGCACCTTCTCTTCGAAGGTCTGGTCGTCTGTGTTGGCTATGTGTGGGTTAGATTGGACTCGTCGGGATTGGCGTCAAACTGTTGAGTGGTTATGTCAGTTCACCGATGCCTCTCTATGTCACCTTCTGGTTCGTCTGTCCTTTGCAGCGACAGTCTACCATATTTGGAGGGAAAGGATTGCTCGTACTCATGATATGCCTTTTCGGCCTGTTTCTACTCTTCTTTATGATATTGTTTTTGATGTTCGGAACCGTGCTAGCCTTTTACGTAAGGTGAAACCATCTTATGACAATAAATGGCTTCACTTTTCTTGGCACTTGCCCGTTGACATCTTCTGATTGTTCTTTTGCCTGTAGCCTTTCGGCTTTTCTTCTAGGAGGGCTTGTCCTCTCTAGTTGCCTGGGGTATGCCCCTTTGCTCTTTGTATAGTTTTCTTTTGGTTATAATACTTACTTCATCCAAAAAAAAAAAAATAGTTTGGTGCCTAGTTTAGCCCACAACACCTTCCAAAAATGGCTAAGGAACTTAACATCTCTATCATATACAAACTCCTAGGTATACAGGTGGAGTCGCACTATGTCTCTGAAAAATAAATCTGCAATGTTTGTAGCATCATCGGTTTTATGACATGCAATGAAATGAGCCATTTTACTAAACCTATCAACTACAACAAAGATTGAATCTCTTCCCCTCTTTGTCCTATGCAAACCTAACACAAAATCCATCGATATATCAACCCAGTGTTCACTAGGTACAAGCAAAGGAGTATACAAACCATGTGGCATTAATTTAGATTTAGCATGCTTACATATTAGACACTCATCACAAATACGCTCAACATCACGTTTCATTTTAGGCCAATAAAAGTGCTCATGTAAAATAGCTAAAGTCTCAGTAATCCCAAAATGCCCCATCAAACCTCCCCGATGCGCTTCCTTCACAAGCAACTCACGCATACTACAAGCAGGAACACACAACATGTTTGCTTTAAATAAGAATCCGTCATGAATGTAAAACTTTCTAAAAGATGACTTTGCACAAGTAGCAAAAATCTCACCAAAATCAGAATCACACTCATATAATTCCTTAATCAAATCAAATCCCAACATCCGTGCATGCATTGAAGTAAGTAAAACATACCTGCGAGATAATGCATCGGCCACTATGTTTTCTTTACCTTGCTTGTAGCGTATAACATATGGAAATGACTCAACGAATTCCATCCATTTTGCGTGTCGCTTTTCAGCTTACCTTGACCCTTCAAGTGTTTTAATGATTCATGGTCAGTGTGGATCACGAACTCTTTAGGCCACAAGTAGTGCTGCCATGTCTCAAGTGCTCTCACAAGCGCATATAACTCTTTGTCATACGTGGGTACCTCAAAGCTGCTCCATTCAGCTTCTCACTAAAATAAGCTATTGGCCGCTTTTCTTGCATGAGAACTGCTCCAATACCTAACCCTGATGCGTCGCACTCAATCTCAAATGTCTTCTCGAAGTTGGGTAGTGCTAAAATGGGTGCACTGCATAACTTCGCTTTAAGGTCCTGGAATGCTCGCCCTTGTGCCTCGCCCCATTGAAAACCAACTTTCTTCTTTACTACCTCAGTCAATGGCGCGGCAATGCTACTGAAGTCCTTGACAAATCTCCTATAGAAGCTCGCTAACCCATGAAAGCTTCGGACTTCTGTCACAGTAGTTGGTGTAGGCCATTCCTGAATTGCCTTTACCTTCTCCACATCTACCTCGATGCCATCTGCACTCACAACAAATCCAAGAAAACAATTCGTAATATTGTTGATAGCTCGGCAGTCAACGCACATACGCCACGTCCCATCTTTCTTAGGAACTAGAAGCACTGGTACTGCACATGGACTCATGCTTTCCCTTACATACCCCTTGTCCATCAACTCCCGTACTTGCCTTTGTAGCTCCTTTGTCTCCTCGGGATTGCTCCTATAAGCCGGTCTGTTAGGAATGACTGCTCCAGGTATGAAGTCTATCTGGTGTTCAATACCTCTAATGGGTGGAAGCCCACTAGGTATGTCCTCTGTCAGTACGTCACTGTATTCCAGCAAAAGAGATGAAATAGACACAGGAAGCAAATGGTCAGAGTTAGTAAAATAAATATGAGGCTCCTTATATACAACAATAACATGAGCTTGCTAGCCTTGAACGCTTTCCTTGCTTCACCCTCACCCATGTAGAAACTTTTTTTAACTCTCCCTTTTGTTTCCCCCTTACGTTCACTCACACTCCCCTTGGAAACTCCCACGGCCTTGGCCTTATTGTTCTCCACCAGATACACCACTCTCACTAGTCTCACCCAAGGTGGTGTTTCCTTTCGCTCTCTCTTTGTCACGCTCAAGTTGCAACTTAACCTGATCTTCATGGACTGTGCAAGTGTAAGTGGTATAATGTAATGGGTTTTCCCTTATGCTGGAAAGAGTACTTGTTCTTGAACCCATCATGAATAACCTTCTTATCAAACTGCCACGGCCTGCCCAAACGAATATGTCCTGCATGCATCGGTATCACATCACATAGGACATCATCTGTGTATAGCCCAATGGTAAAGCTCAAAGTACCTGCTTTGTCACACTTATCTCCCCACAATAATTTAACCACTGCAACTTGTAAGGCTTCGGGTGTCTCAAGCAACTCAACCCCAATCGTTCAATCAAAGCTGTGCTAGCAACATTAGTACAACTGCCCCCATCTATGATCATACTACACCTCTTGCCATTCACACGACACCTAGTATGGAATATATTCTCCCTCTGCTGCACACTCTCATCCTCTACAACATGTGCACTCAAAGCACGCTTGACAACTAATGATAAGTTATCTAGCGGTATGCAGCTCCCTCATGGTCACTAGCATCTTCCAACTCTGGCATCTCCTCCTCAACCTCACTATCGGTAGAGTACACCTCTCCACTCTTTTTATCAATCACTAAGGTACGCCTATTGGGACATTGTGAAGCATATTGTCCCATGCCCAAACATTTGAAACACTTTACATCCTAGTTCTAGCAGCTGCACCCTCAAGTTTTGGCCTAGTTTTGCTCGTTCTGCAGTCTCTTTACCATTGGCACTAGGTTCGGCCCTAGCTTATTAAACCCTCCAGTGAATTCGCCCATAGGCTTGTCAAAGCCTCCATCTCGCTTCTCATTCGGAAACCATTTCCCTTTCCATGCAGAAGTAGCCTGAGAACCAAATCTGGATGTTGACTTTTTCTTGAGTTGCCTTTCTATCTTGATAGCCATGTGAAGCATATCCTCCAAATCACATAATGATGCAACTCCACCATGTTTGCAATCTCTCTATTCAAGCCCCCTAGAAACCGTGCCATAGTAGCTTCTGCATCCTCAACTACATTTGCCCTGATCATGGCAACTTCCATCTCTGTGTAATAGTCCTCAACACTTTTGGTCCCCTGATACAGATGTTGTAGTTCTGATTCAACTCCCTATAGTAATGGCTGGGTATAAATCTCTTTCTCATGAGACCCCTAAGTTCTGCCCATGTCTGAACCGATCTCTCATAGTTTCTCCTCCGAGTAGAGACAAGCTGATCCCACCAAATCATAGCATAATCGGAAATATCAATTGCTGCTAGACTGATCTTCTTCTTGTCTGAGTAGTAATGACAGTTGAAAATCAATTCTATTTTCTTTTCCCATTCTAAATAGCTTCAGGATCATTCTTACCTTGGAATGTTGGTATCTTGATCTTGATGCTACCTAGATCACCATCTACATCTCCTCGCCTACCATATCCTCTCCGATCATAATCCCCTCTTCTGGCATCAAATGCACCTCTATCATCAAATCGTCTATCCTCCTATCATTCCTCCTATCAAACCATATTAGGCCAGGCCTCCTATCATGCCTAGGCTGAAATCTCTCCTCCACATCATCAAAACCATCAGAATCATCAAACTCATTTTCAGCTTCCTCTATAAAAATTTTGATGGAATACCCTCCACGGGCACCTAAATGATAATATGGAACAAACTAGGTTCAACCAAAAAAATGCACTTTTTTATTTATTTTTTTTTTTGATAATGTCAGATGCTAAATGTGGTTCTGATTTCAGAGGCTGATTTAGGTTCTGATTTCAGAGGCTGGTTTTCAAAGCCTGATTTTAGAGTCTGATGAGGGTCTGAATTCAGAGGTTGCTGGTCAGTGTCTGATTTCAGAGTCGAATAAGGGTCTGCTTTCAGAGGCGAATAAGGGTATGATTTCAGGGTCTGAATTCGGAGGCTAATTTTCAGAGGTTACTGGTCAGGGTCTGATTTCAGAGGCTACTGGTCTGGGTCTGATTTCAGAGGCTAAGTTTCAGGGTCTGATCTCAGAGTCTGATTCAATGGTTAAGTTTCAAGGTCTGAACTCAGAGTCTGATTTCAGAGGCAGATTTCAAAGGCTAGATTTCAGGGTCTGATTTCAGACTTCACTTAGTTTTTTTTTAGGGTCTGATTTCACACTTCACTAGGGTTTAGAAACAAAACACACAGCCGCCAAGAACATGCTTATTTCTTAAACATATGCTAAAGAACAGAATGACTATGACGAACTGATAGGAAGAACAGAACAGAAACCCAGAACTGGAAAAAATGATAAAGATGAACTGATATGCAACTAGGATGAACTGACAGGAAGAGCAGAACAAAAATATTCAGAACTGGAAAATGATAAAAGATGAACTAATATGCAGAACAACAAAACCGGATCCAGAATATAAACAAAACAAAAACAGAAACAAGATCCAACAAGAACTGAAACGAAAATAACAAGAACGAAAATAAAAACAGAATCAAACAAAAAGAAAAGATAGGAAAAATCAGACCTTGGAACCCTGAGCTCTAGATACCAAATGACAAGAAACCCACTTGGATTCGAAATCCAAGCAAACCCCAAGCAACGGACAGAACCCCAAGAATCGCGATTTTGATTTTTGTAGAAACAAAACCCTTCCAAGGCCACAAAGAAAACCCACAAAGAACTTGCCCTTGAGAACCTTTAAGATGAATCCTTGTAGTGTTTTGCTAGCAATGGAGACGCCACTAAGTTTGCCAAAACTTAGATAAGTCGATTCAAACTTGAAAAGGGGAATCCCTCCCTTACAAGAATTCGGCCATAGCCAAAGCTTTAAGCTTTTGAGTTTACAAATTTCGTTGGTTTTTTCTTCCAAATGAAAAAGAAAGAAAGCTTAAATAGTGATACAAAAGAAACCCTAAAGGCATAAAGACAACAATGCCCCTAAATACGAAATTACAAAAATACCAAGTCTTTAAGTCTTCAAATGCCTAGAAAGCTTTATTCTAAACTGATTTGGGCCAAGTGAAATGGCTTTGGGCCCTTTCCATCGAAGCCCACATGCGTCTCTATTTGTTTGTTGCAGTCGGCCATAAAACTCTGAACTAATCCCGCCATTGCTTCTCTGAGTCTTTTGGTCATCTGCCTCGTAATTGGCCCTTCTGGTACTTGTAATGGGTCTTTTGCTTTGTTGTCATCCTGGATCTGTCATGTTTCAGTTCTGATCAGGTTTTTGAGTCTTGCATATTTTTCTAATGTTCTTGTGAGTTTAATTTTTTTTTTTTTGGAAAAGGTTACAACATTTTGACTTTTGATATGTTTACAATCTTGTTCACTGTCTTACAACATTGTGAGTTTTCTTTTTGTTCTTGAGTCATTATTGTCAAAAAAATTACAAAAACATCAGTTCCAGCGAACTAGAAGTTTTCACCCGCACACCAAAATTCAAACAGCCGTATCTTTTGATTCAAATACAGTTATGAGACCCATAACATATCAATTTATAAGTACTTTAAGAGATAAGTTCAATATTGGTTGGTAGAAAACATTCCGCGCACATATCGAGTCTCAAAATCTCTATCAAATATTAGTTAGGGGTTTTAGTTTTAGTTTTATTTTATTTTATTTTTTTGCGTTCTTTGTGATTCTTTGAGTTTTTAATTATTCTTGGTGCATATTCTAAAAATAAAATCAATCATGAAAGATAAAAAAAAAATCAAGAAAGTTCATCTACATCCTTGCATGCTTGCACATTAAGCTATCTCATCTTCATCCGCATCCTTGTAATCTAGATTTCAATTTTCTTGACTGAGTCTCGTATTTGTTATTCTGATCATACCATTTCTTGCTAGGTAATTAAAACTACACTTGATAGTTAGTTCTTGATTGAGTTGGTTGTTCGTTAAAGAACTTTGGGTAATCTCTTTGAATGGTAAAAGGCATAGAGTGTGAGCACAACATTGGGTAAAGGCCAATTGAGTGTAAACATGAGTGGAGTGACATCGTGAGTGCAAATACGTCAGCTTTGTGAGGTTTATTTTCTGCTTTGTTACTTTCTTGTTATTGTTAATCAGTTTTTTTGAGACTTTAAGATGGCATAATCAAGTTTAGACGCTAACTTGCAGCCATGGAAAGAAAGCTAATAGATATTATTGAAAATTCGATGTTGAGGGCTGACAAGAAACTCACTTGGGTCAAAACCAAGCAAACCCAAAGTATTATTTCTTAAACCCCAAGAACCTTAATCAATGATTTTATAGGAACAAAATCCATCCAAGATCAGCCCTAAACCACAATGAAACCTCACCAATGACAACCTAAGAACATGAAATCAGTGTGTTTTGCTAGCAATCGAGACGCCACTAAGCTTTCCAAACTTAGAAAAGCCGATTTAAACTTGAAAAAGGGAATCCCTCCCTCAAAAGAAATTCGACCATTGCCAAAGCTTAAGAGATTCAAATTTTCTTTTAAAGTCGTGAATTATCTATTAAGGAAGAAAGAAACAAAGTTTAAATAGGTTACAAGCTGAAGCCCTAAAGGGCGTGAATGGACAAAATGTTCATAGGGTGAAATTACCAAAAGACCTTAAAACTATCTTAACATAAAAGGTATAGGTTTGGCCGAATTACATATAGGCTAGAAATAGACCAAAATCTTCCAAAAAGGTCCTTATCTTCAAAAGGTTTGTGAAGCTTCATTCAGAACTGATTTGGGCCAAGTTAATTAGCTTAAGGCCCTCTCCATTGAAGCCCACACACGTCTCTGATATGCCTCTGACTTGTCTGTTGCAGTCAGCCATGAACCTCTGAGCTAGTCCTGCCATTACTTCTCTGATCCTCTTGGCCTTCTGTATTGTGATTGGCCCTGTTGGTACTTGCAATGGTTCTACTTTGATGTTAGTCATGTCCCTTGGTGCTTCGAGCGTGCCTTGGTTCATGTCATTCCCCCTCTCTTGAAAATGATTCGACCTCGAATCTACACCTGCATCAAAATAAGATAAGTCAGAAACATTAAACGTTGCAGAAACACCATACTCACTAGGAATATCAAACTTGTAAGCATTGTCATTGATCTGATCCAGGACTTGAAATGAACCATCTCATATCAGTTGCAGCTTGAATTTTCGTTGTGCTGGAAACATTTCCTTGCGCAAATGATGCGATACCCAATCTCCGGGGGTCAAATACAATACGCTTCCTCCCCTTATTAACATGAGATGCATATTGTTCATTCTTATTTTCAATGTGCGTCTTAGCTTTCTCATGTATCATCTTCACCAACTTCGCCTTCTTTTTACCATCCAAATTCCCTTGCTCGTTAATAGGTAAAGACAATAAGTCCAAAGGAGTCAAAGGATTAAAACTATATACAATCTCAAATGGAGAATAAGAAATAGTAGAATGAATGCACCTATTATATGCATATTTTATAAATGGCAAACCATATTCCTAAGATTTTAGAATCTTACCAACTATAGTGCGCAACATTTGTGATAAAGTTCTATTAACTACTTCTGTTTGTCCGTCTATTTGTGGATGACAAATGATAGAATATAACAACTTAATACCCAATTTAGCCCACAACACCTTCCAGAAATGGCTAAGGAACTTAACATCTCTATCTGATACAATACTCATAGGTATACCATGGAGTCGCACTATGTCTCTGGAAAACAAATAAGCTATGTTTGTGGCATCATCAGTTTTATGACATGCTATGAAATGTGCCATCTTGCTAAACCTATCAACCACAACAAATATAGAATCCATACCCCTCTTTGTCATAGGAAAACCTAATACAAAATCCATATATATGTCAATCCAAGTTGGTTCACTAGGCACAAGCAAATAAGTATACAATCCATGAGGCATCAATTTAGATTTAGCCTGTTTACATGTTATACACATATCACGAATATGCTCAACATCACGTTTAATTCTAGGCCAATAAAAGTGCTCATACAAAATATGACAAGAAACCCACTTAGATTCGAAATCCAAGCAAACCCTAAGCAACGGACAGAACCCCAAGAACCGCGATTTTGATTTTTGTAGAAACAAAACCCTTCCAAGGCCACAAAGAAAACCCACAAAGAACTTGCCCTTGAGAACCTTTAAGATGAATCCTTGTTGTAGTGTTTTGCTAGCAATGGAGACGCCACTAAGTTGCCAAAACTTAGATAAGTCGATTCAAACTTGAAAAGGGGAATCCCTCCCTTACAAGAATTCGGCCATAGCCAAAGCTTTAAGCTTTTGAGTTTACAAATTTCGTTGGTTTTTTTTTTCCAAATGAAAAAGAAAGAAAGAGCTTAAATAGTGATACAAAAGAAACCCTAAAGGCATAAAGACAACAATGCCCCTAAATACGAAATTACAAAAATACCAAGTCTTTAAGTCTTCAAATGCCTAGAAAGCTTTATTCTAAACTGATTTGGGCCAAGTGAAATGGCTTTGGGCCCTTTCCATCGAATCCCACATGCGTCTCTATTTGTTTGTTGTGGTCGGCCATAAAACTCTGAACTAATCCCGCCATTGCTTCTCTGAGTCTTTTGGTCCTCTGCCTCGTAATTGGCCCTTCTGGTACTTGTAATGGGTCTTTTGCTTTGTTGTCGTCCTGGATCATGTCATCCCCTCCCTCTTGAAAAGGATTCGACCTCGAATCTGTACCTGCATCAAAATGAGTTAAGTCATAAACATTAAATGTTGCAGACACATTATACTTACCTTGTAAATCCAGCTTGTATGCATTGTCATTAATCCGTTCCACGACTTGAAATGCACCATCCCCTCTCGGTTGTAGCTTAGATTTACGTTGTTCAGGAAATCTCTCCTTGCGTATGTGTACCCAAACCCAATCTCCGGGCTGAAATATCACACGCTTTCTTCCCTTATTAGCATGAGAAGCATATTGCTCATTCTTCCGTTGTATTTGCTCTCTTGCTTTCTCATGTATATGCTTGACCAAATCGGCTTTCCGTTTTCCATCTAGCCCCGCATGCTCATCAACAGGCAAAGGTAACAAATCCAATGGATTTAGTGGCTGAAAACCATAAACAATTTCAAAAGGTGATAATGATGTAGAAGAATGAATGCTACGATTATATGCAAACTCAATAAATGGCAAACAATCTTCCCAACTCTTCAAATTCTTGCCAACTATAGTGTGCAATAATTGAGATAAAGTCCTATTAACGACCTCTGTTTGTCCATCAGTCTGTGATGACATGTGGTAGAATACAATAGTTTGGTGCCTAGTTTAGCCCACACACCTTCTAAAAATGGCTAAGGAACTTAACATCTCTATCAGATACAATACTCCTAGGTATACCATGGAGTCGCACTATGTCTCTGAAAATAAATCTGCAATGTTTGTAGCATCATCGGTTTTATGACATGCATGAAATGAGCCATTTTACTAAACCTATCAACTACAACAAAGATTGAATCTCTTCCCCTCTTTGTCCTAGGCAAACCTAACACAAAATCCATCGATATATCAACCCAGGGTTCACTAGGTACAGGCAAAGGAGTATACAAACCATGTGGCATTAATTTAGATTTAGCATGCTTACATGTTAGACACTTATCACAAATACGCTCAACATCACGTTTCATTTTAGGCCAATAAAAGTGCTCATGTAAAATATCTAAAGTCTTAGTAATCCCAAAATGCCCCATCAAACCTCCCCCATGCTCTTCCTTCACAAGCAACTCACGCATACTACAAGCAGGAACACACAACCTGTTTGCTTTAAATAAGAATCCGTCATGAATGTAAGACTTTCTAAAAGATGACTTTGCACAAGTAGCAAAAATCTCACCAAAATCAGAATCACACTCATATAATTCCTTAATCAAATCAAATCCCAACATCTGTGCATGCATTGAAGTAAGTAAAACATACCTGCGAGATAATGCATCGGCCACTATGTTTTCTTTACCTTGCTTGTAGCGTATAACATATGGAAATGACTCAACGAATTCCATCCATTTTGCGTGTCGCTTATTCAGCTTACCTTGACCCTTCAAGTGTTTTAATGATTCATGGTCGGTGTGGATCACGAACTCTTTAGGCCACAAGTAGTGCTGCCATGTCTCAAGTGCTCTCACAAGCGCATATAACTCTTTGTCATACGTGGGGTACCTCAAAGCTGCTCCATTCAGCTTCTCACTAAAATAGGCTATTGGCCGCTTTTCTTCCATGAGAACTGCTCCAATACCTAACCTGATGCGTCGCACTCAATCTCAATGTCTTCTCGAAGTTGGGTAGTGCTAAAATGGGTGCACTGCATAACTTCGCTTTAAGGTCCTGGAATGCTCGCTCTTGTGCCTCGTCCCATTGAAAACCAACTGTCTTCTTTACTACCTCAGTCAATGGCGCGGCAATGCTACTGAAGTCCTTGACAAATCTCCTATAGAAGCTCGCTAACCCATGAAAGCTTCGGACTTCTGTCACTGTAGTTGGTGTAGGCCATTCCTGAATTGCCTTTACTTCTCCACATCTACCTCGATGCCATCTGCACTCACAACAAAGCCAAGAAAAACAATTCGTAATATTGTTGATAGCTCGGTAGTCAACGCACATACGCCACGTCCCATCTTTCTTAGGAACTAGAAGCACTGGTACTGCACAAGGACTCATGCTTTCCCTTACATACCCCTTGTCCATCAACTCCCGTACTTGCCTTTGTAGCTCCTTTGTCTCCTCGGGATTGCTCCTATAAGCCGGTCTGTTAGGAATGACTGCTCCAGGTATGAAGTCTATCTGGTGTTCAATATCTAATGGGTGGAAGCCCACTAGGTATGTCCTCTGTCAGTACGTCACTGTATTCCAGCAAAGAGATGAAATAGACACAGGAAGCAAATGGTCAGAGTTAGTAAAATAAATATGAGGCTCCTTATAGACTAACAATAACATGAGCTTGCTAGCCTTGAACGCTTTCCTTGCTTCACCCTCACCCATGTAGAAACTCTTTTTAACTCTCCCTTTTGTTTCCTCCTTACGTTCACTCACACTCCCCTTGGAAACTCCCACGGCCTTGGCCTTATTGTTCTCACCAGATACACCACTCTCACTAGTCTCACCCAAGGTGGTGTTTCCCTTCGCTCTCTCTTTGTCACGCTCAAGTTGCAACTTAACCTGATCTTCATGGACTTGTGCAGGTGTAAGTCGGTATAATGTAATGGGTTTTCCCTTATGCTGGAAAGAGTACTTGTTCTTGAACCCATCATGAATAACCTTCTTATCAAACTGCCACGGCCTGTCCAAAGAATATGTCCTACATGTATCGGTATCACATCACATAGGATCATCTGTGTATGGCCCAATGGTAAAGCTCAACAGTACCTGCTTTGTCACACTTATCTCCCCACAATCATTTAACCACTGCAACTTGTAAGGCTTCGGGTGTCTCAAGCAACTCAACCCTATCGCTCAATCAAAGCTGTGCTAGCAACATTAGTACAACTGCCCCCATCTATGATCATACTACACCCCTTGCCATTCACACAACACCTAGTATGGAATATATTCTCCCTCTGCTGCATACTCTCATCCTCTACAACATGTGCACTCAAAGCACACTTGACAACTAATGATAAGTTATCCAGCAGGTATGCAGCTCCCTCATGGTCACTAGCATCTTCAAACTCTGGCATCTCCTCCTCAACCTCACTATCGGTAGAGTACACCTCTCCACTCTTTTTATCAATCACTAAGGTACGCTTATTAGGACATTGTGAAGCATAGTGTCCCATGCCCAAACATTTGAAACACTTTACATCCTTAGTTCTAGCAGCTGCACCCTCAAGTTTTGGCCTAGTTTTGCTCGGTTCTGCAGCCTCTTTACCCTTGGCACTAGGTTCGGCCCTAGGCTTATTAAACCCTCCAGTGAATTCGCCCCTAGGCTTGTCAAAGCCTCCATCTCGCTTCTCATTCGGAACCCATTTCCCTTTCCATGCAGAAGTAGCCTGAGAACCAAATCTGGATGTTGACTTTTTCTTGAGTTACCTTTCTATCTTGATAGCCATGTGAAGCATATCCTCCAAATCAACATATTGATGCAACTCCACCATGTTTGCAATCTCTCTATTCAAGCCCCCTAGAAACCGTGCCATAGTAGCTTCTGCATCCTCAACTACATTTGCCCTGATCATGGCAACTTCCATCTCTGTGTAATAGTCCTCAACACTTTTGGTCCCCTGATACAGATGTTGTAGTTTCTGATACAACTCCCTATAGTAATGGCTGGGTATAAATCTCTTTCTCATGATACCCCTAAGTTCTGCCCATGTCTGAACCGGTCTCTCATAGTTTCTCCTCCGAGTAGAGACAAGCTGATCCCTCCAAATCATAGCATAATCGGTAAACTCAATTGCTGCCAGACTGATCTTCTTCTCGTCTGAGTAGTGATGACAGTTGAAAATCAATTCTATTTTCTTTTCCCATTATAAATAAGCTTCAGGATCATTCTTGCCTTGGAATGTTGGTATCTTGATCTTGATGCTACCTAGATCACCATCTACATCTCCTCGCCTACCATATCCTCTCCGATCATAATCCCCTCTTCTGGCATCAAATGCACCTCTATCATCAAACCGTCTATCCCTCCTATCATTCCTCCTATCAAACCTCCTATTAGGCCTCCTATCATGCCCAGGCTGAAATCTCTCCTCCACATCATCAAAACCATCAGAATCATCAAACTCATTTTAAGCTTCCCTTCATCTGGTGGTACATACTGTGGTGGTACACGGCGAGGTAGCACATTGTGAGGTGGTGGTACATTCTGAGGTGGTGGTACTCTGGGACCGCTACCAGTTTGAATACTCTCTACACTCTTGGACAATCTCTCTAAAGCAATATTCATGTTCTCCATCATATCTGTAAATTTCCTATCCAAAGCCTCAAGCTTTTCATCAGTAGTTAGACCTGCCATCTCAACACTAAACAAACAGATTAGAAATAACAAGAAAGTAAAGCAAATATCTAAATCCTCACAATCTCACTTGTTTACACTCGAATGATATCACTCCACTCGTGTTTGCACTCTATTGGCTTTTACCCGATAATATGTGCTCACAATCACTGCCTTTTACCACTCTTGAGTTCGTCCTCAATTCAAATGTGAACCACACTCAATCCAAGAATACAAACCAAATGTAGTCCTCAAGCTAGCATGAACACAACGAACCCAACAATATATATATATATATATATATATATATATATATATATATATATATATATATATATATATTATATATATATAGGGCAGGCGAAAAACAATACGCGAACAGGAATAGTGATGACGGAGACTCAATCAATAATACTTAAGCTAGAGTAATTAGCAATAAGGAGTAAACAATTAGCACAATGGAAAAAAAATAAGCATGCAAATTCACGGTCGTATGCAATTCGGGAGAAAATTTTGCACCTCTATAAAAAATTTGATGGAATACCCTCCACGGGCACCTAAATGATAATATGGAACAAACTAGGTTCAACCAAAAAAATGCACTTTTTTACTCTTTTTTTTTTTTTTTTGATAATGTCAGATGCTAAATGTGGTTCTGATTTCAGAGGCTGATTGAGGTTCTGATTTCAGAGGCTGGTTTTCAAAGCCTGATTTCAGAGTCTGATGAGGGTCTGAATCCAGGTTCTGGATTCAGAGGTTGCTGGTCAGTGTCTGATTTCAGAGTCGAATAAGGGTCTGATTTCAGGGTCTGATTTCAGAGGCGAATAAGGGTCTGAATTCAGAGTCTGAATTCAGAGGCTAATTTTCAGAGGTTGCTGGTCAGGGTCTGATTTCAGAGGCTACTGGTCTGGGTCTGATTTCTGAGGCTAAGTTTCAGGGTCTGATCTCAGAGTCTGATTCAATGGTTAAGTTTCAAGGTCTGAACTCAGAGTCTGATTTCAGAGGCAGATTTCAAAGGCTACGTTTTAGGTCTGATTTCAGAAGCTAAGATTTCAGGGTCTGATTTCAGACTTCACTTAGTTTTTTTTTAGGGTATGATTTCGCACTTCACTAGGGTTTAGAAACAAAACACACAGCCGCCAAGAACATGCTTATTTCTTAACATATGCTAAAGAACAGAATGACTATGACGAACTGATAGGAAGAATAGAACAGAAACCCAGAACTGGAAAAAATGATAAAGATGAACTGATATGCAACTAGGATGAACTGACAGGAAGAGCAGAACAAAATATTCAGAACTGGAAAATGATAAAGATGAACTAATATGCAGAACAACAAAACCAGATCCAGAATATGCTTCACAACAAAACCATATCCAGAATATAAACAAAACAAAACAGAAACAAGATCCAACAAGAACTGAAATGAAAATAACAAGAACGAAAATAAAAATAGAATCAAACAAAAAGAAAAGATAGGAAAAATCAGACCTTGGAACCCTGAGCTCTAGATACCAAATGACAAGAAACCCAATTGGATTCGAAATCCAAGCAAACCTCAAGCAACGGACAGAACCCCAAGTACTGCGATTTTGATTTTTGTAGAAACAACCCTTCCAAGGCCACAAAGAAAACCACAAAGAACTTGCCCTTGAGAACCTTTAAGATGAATCCTTGTAGTGTTTTGCTAGCAATGGAGACGCCACTAAGTTTGCCAAAACTTAGATAAGTCGATTCAAACTTGAAAAGGGGAATCCCTCCCTTACAAGAATTCGGCCATAGCCAAGCTTTAAGCTTTTGAGTTTACAATTTCGTTGGTTTTTTCTTCCAAATGAAAAAGAAAGAAAGCTTAATAGTGATACAAAAGAAACCCTAAAGGCATAAAGACAACAATGCCCCTAAATACGAAATTACAAAAATACCAAGTCTTTAAGTCTTCAAATGCCTAGAAAGCTTTATTCTAAACTGATTTGGGCCAAGTGAAATGGCTTTGGGCCCTTTCCATCGAATCCCCCACATGCGTCTCTATTTGTTTGTTGCAGTCGGCCATAAAACTCTGAACTAATCCCGCCATTGCTTCTCTGAGTCTTTTGGTCCTCTGCCTCGTAATTGGCCCTTCTGGTACTTGTAATGGGTCTTTTGCTTTGTTGTCATCCTGGATCATGTCAAAATATCTAATGTCTTACTACCATACCAAAGTGCCCCATCAAACCTAATATCATCTTAAATAAGAATCCATCATGTAAGTAAAACGAACCAAATGAAGACTTTGTATATGCAACATAAATCTCATCAAAGTCAGAATCACATGCATATAGATCCTTAATCAAATCAAATCCCAACATCCGGGTATTCATTTAAGTAAGTAAAACATACCTTCACGATAGTGCATCGGTGACAATATTTTCCTTACCTTGCTTGTAGCGGATTACATATGGAAATGTCTCAATAAACTCTAACCACTTCGCATGTCGCTTGTTCAGCTTACCTTGGCACTTCAAATGCTTCAATGACCCATGATCAGTATGGATCACAAACTCTGGAGGCCACATATAATGATGCCAAGTCTCAAGGGCTCTCACTAGCGCATACAACTCATTGTCGTATGTAAGGTACCTCAAAACTACTTCATTAAGCTTCTCACTAAAGTAGGCTATTGGCTGCCTTTTTTGCATAAGAACCGCTACAATACCTATCCCGGATGCGTCACACTCAATCTCGAATGTCTTGTCAAAAATGGGTAGCGCCAAAACTGGTGCACTGCACAACTTCATTTTAAGATCCTCGAATGCAAGCTCATGCTCTTCTATGCTCTTCCTCCCCATTTGAAGCCAATAGTTTTCTTTACTACTTTAGTCAGTGGTGCTGCAATGCTACTGAAGTCTCTAACAAATCTACATTAGAAGCTTGCTAATTCATGGAAGCTTCTAACTTCGGTCACAGTGTCGGTGTAGGCCACCATCCTGAATTGCCTTTACCTTTTCTATATCAACTTCGATGCCATCTGCACTTACAACAAAACCAAGAAAATATATCTATCCATACAAAAAGTGCACTTATCAAAGTTATCATACAATTTTTCTTGTCTTAACACATCAATAACATTCTTCAAATGCATAACATGCTCATATAATATTTTACTGTAAATTAAGAAGTCATCAAAATAAACTACAACAAACTTACCTATAAATGCACGCATAAAATGATTCATCAATCTCATAAAGGTGCTAGGTGCATTTGTA
The DNA here is from genome assembly GCA_019454045.1 of Zanthoxylum bungeanum. Taxonomy (NCBI): domain Eukaryota; kingdom Viridiplantae; phylum Streptophyta; class Magnoliopsida; order Sapindales; family Rutaceae; genus Zanthoxylum; species Zanthoxylum bungeanum. The sequence goes on from SKCR01006256.1 coordinate 24,045, forward strand.
GGACCAATGGCATAACTAACCATTCATACAAGCCATACTGGTCTTAAATGCAGTTTCCACTCATCTCCCTCTCTCATGCGAATTTGATGGTATCCATATTCTTCAGATCAATCTTACTAAAAACTATGAACCATGCAATTCCTATGACATGTCATCTAGTCTAGGAATATGGTGACGATACTTTATTGTTATATTGTTGATCGCTCGACAATCAACGCACATACGCCACGTCCCATCTATCTTAGGAACTAGAAGAACTGGTACCCACACGCGACATCATACTTTCCCTGACATACCCTTTCTCCATCAACTTCTCACTTGCCTCTAAAGTTCCTTTGTTTCCTCAGGATTACTCGGTAGGCTGGTCTATTGGGAATGACTGCGCCAGGTATGAAATCTATTTGGTGCTCAATACCTCTAATGGGTGGAAGCCCATTAGGAATGTCCTATGTCAGCACATCACTGAATTCCTACAAAAGAGATGAAATAGACACATGAAGCAAATGGTCAGTGTTAGTAAAATAAACATGTGGCTCATTGTAGACTAACAATAGCATAGGCTTGCTAGCCTTGAAAGCTTTCCTCGCTTCACCCCCACCCCACATAGAAACTTTTTTTTACTATCTATTTTGTTTCCCCCTCACGTTCACTCACACTCCCCTTGGGAACTCTCACGGCTTTGGCCTTGTTTTTCTCATTAGGTTCGGCATTTGATCCATTTAGCTCACCACCCTCACTAATTTTCCCCAAGGTGGTGCTTTCCCTCACTCTCTCTTTATCACGCTCAAGTTACAACTTAACCTGATCTTCGTGGACTTGTGAAGGTGTAAGTGTTGAGATTTTATAAGGAATTACCAAGTTAGCGCAGCGGAACGCGGAAAATCAGAATTTTCCGATTTCAAAATTTTTCTTGGATCAATTAAATAAACTTATTTATTTAATTACCCAATACTTAAAATCTGAAATTTTAACCCTAGAAATCAAATTTCCTTTAATTACCGAATTACCCATAAACATTACAATTTGATCATTTTGGTCCTTAAATTGTCAAATACATATTTAATTGATTCCAAATCAATCACAAAATGATTTATATGTGTCTAATACATGAAAATACAAATTGCAAGAAAAATTCTCAATTTTCT
>SKCR01006257.1:0-25190 GCA_019454045.1 Zanthoxylum bungeanum
TTAGAGATTAGAGAGTCTCAAGCAGCAAGTATGTGACTGACACTAGCAGTCACTGTTGTTCTAGCTCTTCCCATGTAACAACTTTTATTTCAGTTTCTTGATCTCCAATAGAGTCATGCCATCTGGCATTTCTGTTGCAGATCTTGTAGTATAAATCGTTGCTCAACTGATTCTGTTTAATAAGAAAAGTTCATTCTCTTCCAGAGAGTTTTATACATTCAATCTTTTCACTCATGGAAGACATCGTTGTAGAATTCCTCGAGCTTTTTTATGTGATAGTTCATTTAAAAAAAAAATCAGTGGACTATTAATTTTTTTGGTACAGGTAATGAACTCCCCAGTTACCCCGTATTTTATCTCTCTATTCAGTTACCCCGTATTTTATTTCTTCTTTTTGTACCATCGTCGTCATTGGTGGTGGACCAAAACTGGAGGTGGACGGGGTAGCTCAACCATGGCAATGAGAGAGAACAAAAGCAAAAACTAATTATTATTTTATTTTGAACAAGGGTAATTTGAAAAAATGATAATTGAAAAGTGAGAGAAACAAATTGAATAGTCGTCGAATATAAATAAGCCTTAATAAATTTACCATTCAAGTCTAGCCCATTATGGGATCTGGAAAGTTCTCTCCCAAATGCAGTAAATTTTAAAACCTCTATCTATTTATTATTAATTTTTTTGAAATTTTTAATTGGGTTTGTTTGTTGGTCAGGAAAAATGAAATCATAGTTTTAAAAAGACGATCTTTTGGGTGATTTGGAGTTGAGTACAATTGTAACTTGAAATGGCTGATTTTGTTTGGGATTATATTTGTTCACTAGCTGTACTTATTGTGTTATTCTTTCTTTTGGATTGTGTGCAGTACACGAAATAAACCTGCAGCTTCGGAAGCTAAATACGGATCAGGAATTTGTTGCAACTGCCGAGACGTTGATGTAATTCATCTTGAGTATTGTACGTTTGATTTCAAATGTAACAGAAATAGCACTCTTCTTTGAAGAATTGATGTGATTATAAGAAATATTCTTTGTTTCTATTAATGAAAACTTCCCAGGTCCAATGGGGTATTTACAAAACAAAATTGCTTCCACTAACAAAACTATAAGGTGGCAGCAAATCAGACCCAGAAGAAATAGAAGAAAATTCAATAGACTCAAATCAACAAAACCAACTCGACACCTCTTTTCCAAAACAATAACAACAGAGTTTCACACACTCTCTTTCCCCCTCCTCCCATTTTCCCTCCTCTCCTTTCCAGTTCTGTTTTTCCCTCCCCTCATTTGTTCCCTCATCCATCCTTTTGTTGTTGTTCCTCATGTCCCCTAATGGTCCCCCCCTCCCCATCTTGGTCCATCTGTCCTCCTATTTTTCTGCTGAACTCTAGCTCTACTTGTTGGGCCCTCTTTGCTTCTGTTGTTGGGCCTTTTCCCCTCCTGCTGTACATTCGTAGCCCATGGGTTCTATCATTTCCCCCCTGCAAAATCCACCTTGTCCTCAAGGTGAAATTCTGGAAATTGGTTGCAAATAGTCTCATAGGGTTCCCAGGTGCTTTCAAACTTTGGCAGCCCTTTCCACTTAACCAACACTTCGAATTGGCCATTGAGTAGCTTGCGTGTGTTCTGGATTGACTCTGGAATTACCATCAACTCATACTCCTCCGAAAAAAAATGGAGGAACGTCCTGACAAGGGCTTGAAGGAGAGACAGCCCGTTTAAGTTGGGACACATGAAAAACTGGATGTATTTGGGCTTTCGCCGGTAGATGAAGCTTGTAAGCTACTGGACCCAATTGTTTCGTAATCTCATAAGGACCATAATAACGAGGGCTAAGCTTATCATTCGATCGCCTCGCTAAAGACTTCATACAGTATGGTTGAACCCTTAGATAGACCATGTCACCCACTTGAAAATGTAGTTCCCAGCGGCTTTTATCTGCTTGTATCTTCATCATGTTTTGTGCCACAGTTAAATTCTCCTTCAAGTCCTTCAAAATTCGATCTCGATCCTGCAATTGTGAGTTCACCTCATCAACTGTGGAACCCTATCTGAATAGCGAATCAATGGTGGAGGATCACAACCGTACAACGCTCTAAAGGGAGTCATGTCGGCTGCACTCTGGTACGAAGTGTTGTACCAATATTCTGCCCATGGAATCCACAAGGGCCAACTTCGGGGTTTATCTCCCACAAAACACCTAAGGTATGTTTCTAAGCATCGATTCACAACCTCCGTCTGGCCATCTGTTTGGGGATGATAGGCTGAACTCCTTCGTAGCTCGGTACCTGCCAAGCATAATAGTTCCGAACAAAATTGGCTCACGAAAACTTTGTCACGGTCGGATACAATGGATCTTGGAAATCCGTGGAGGCGGACTACCTCTCTGACAAAGAGTGTCGCGACTGTCTTAGCCGAATAGGGATGGCATTATATGAGGAAGTGGCTATATTTAGTCAATCTATCAACGATAACCAGTATTGTGTCCACATGTTGTGCTCTTGGTAGGCCTTCCACAAAGACCATGGATATGTCTTCCCAAGATTTTTATGGGATAGGCAGGGGTTGTAAGAGTCTGCTAGGTGACAAAGACGAATATTTATACCTCTGGCACACATCACAGGCTGCCACAAAATTTTGTATATCCCTTTTCATCCCCTTCCGGTAAATCAATCATGCCAACCGTCTATAGGTCCTCAAATAACCTGAATGTCCTCCCCCCGGAGATGTATGAAATTCCCGAAGAAGAGAGTGGGTTCTGGCTGACTTCGGAGGTACTACCATGCGATTCTTGAAGAATAACAATCCCACATTCACTGTGAAATCAAGATGGCTAGTAGGATTCAGTCATTTATCTTGGAGAATGTTCCGCAGATGAGAGTCTTGAAGAATTTCAGCCTCTAATCCTTCAAGGGCGTGGCACTGCCCCACTGACACGGCCAAGAACTGTAACCCAACCTCCATATTGTCCTTCATTCCCACCCTAGATAATGCATCAGCTACGCGATTCTGTTTGTCGGGCTTGTATTGGATGGTGAATTGATATCCGGCTAGCTTAGCTACCAATTTCAGTTGCCCTTCATTTAGATTCTGCTGGTCTAATAAATATCACAAGCTGATCTGATCAGTTCGAATGACAAAAGGACGCCCATCAAGTAATGACGCCACTTTTGGACAGCAAGTACCACAACCATCAACTCTCTCTCATATACTGACTTTGATTGAGATTGTAGCGACAAAGCTTTACTGAAAAAGGCTATGGGACGGCCATCTTGCATTAAGACTGCCCCAACTCCTTTTCCGGATGCATCAGTCTCCAAAACAAATTCTTTATTAAAATTTGGCAGAGACAAAATTGGTACTGATGTCATAGCCCTCTTTAATTGTTCAAAAGCCTCTTGCGCCCTTTGGTTCCACTTGAAGTTTCCCTTTTTAAGAAGATCAGTAAGAAGACGAGCTATTTTCCCATAATCTCGTACAAATCTCTGATAATAGCCGGTTAAACCCAAAAAACCTTGCAACCCCTTTAAACTAGTAGGAGTTGGCCACTCACTCATGCAGGCTATTTTATTTTGATCTGCTTGTACTCCTTCTGCCGAGATTATATGACCCAAGTATTCAATGCTTCTCTGCCCGAAGTAAGTAACACTTTTTACTATTCACCACAAGTTGGTGTTCTCGTAACAGCCCTAGCACCACTATCAAATGTACAGCATGAACCTCTAAGTTTGGGCTATAAACCAGAATATCATCAAAAAAAACAAGCACAAAGCGCCGTAAACATGGACGAAAAACCTCATTCATTAGTGCTTGAAAAATAGCTGGAGCGTTGGTCAATCCAAAAGGCATGACCAGGAATTCGTAGTGCCCCTCATGCGTGCGGAACGCTGTTTTCTCCACATCCCCGGTTCGCACCCGTATCTGATGGTACCCACTTTTGAGATCAAGTTTAGAAAAAACGGAAGCCCCTCCCAATTCGTCCATGAGCTCTTCAATGATGGGTATGGGGAACTTATCAGGCACAGTGATTTTATTCAGCGCCCTGTAATCGACACAGAATCGCCAACTCCCATCCTTTTTCTTGACTAATAACACAGGACTGGAAAAAGGGCTACAGCTGGGTCGAATAATGCCTGTTATAAGCATTTCCTTAACAATCCGTTCTATCTCATTTTTTTGGTAATAAGGGTATCGATAAGGTCTGATTTGGGGAGGCACGGCACCAGGCTGTAGTCGAATTGCGTGGTCTTGATTCCTCTCCTTAGGAAGTAAGATGGGTTGGTCAAAAATATCAGTAAACTTCTCCAACAGCGGCTAAAGTTCGGTTGGGATTTCGTGGGTCTTCCAACCTTCTTCAACTTGCGGATCAAAAAATTCAGGGAGTTGTTTTCCATCAATCAAAAAATCCTCATCCTCGTTTTGAAGTGAGCGCACAATGTTTTTGTAAGAGACCATGGCTCGTCGCAGTGTAGGATCCCCCTGCAGTAACACCTTCTCACCCTTCTTCCCAAAAGTCATAGTTAGATCTTTGTAATTACAAGAACAAACTCCTAAAGTTTCTAGCCATGTCATTCCTAGCACTATATCGACACATCCAGTCTCAAAAAGGAGAAAGTCTTCCTTAAAAGAGTAACCAGGCAACTCAACTTCCACTAGCTTACATATGCCCCGTCCCGCCAGTTTACAGCCATCCCCTAGCTCGACCCCAAACCTCTTAGAATAATCTACCACTAGCTGCAACTCTTTTGCTAACGCTGGGTTTAGAAAAGAATTTGACGCTCCCCCATCAATAAGTGCCACCATCGCTCTACCCAAAATCTTACCCCGAACCCTCATCGTTTTGCCTGCAGGGGCAAATCCCATAAGAGATTTGAAAGATACAGCCACTGTTGAATCCACGATCCTTTTTTCCTTATCCTGAACATTGCAGTTCTGTTGTTCCTCTGGCAAATCAGTCCTTAGCTTGCTAGCGATATGTTCCCCAGATACTAGCTCCATTTGTGAAAAATTTCCCATATTCCATTGACCTCCAGATTCATCCCATGTTGGTGGTTCTTCTGCCAATCCCTCATCTACTACGCAGACCTTCAATGAATGATTTCCACAAACATGACCAGGTGCATACCTTTCTCGGTAACAGAAACAAAAATGGTTCATGCGACAATAGTTCTTATCTTCCTCTGTTAATCGGCGAAATGGCAGAGCTCGTGGGTTGTTCGACCCATAACTTGCCCCTCGTCCCCCCAAACTTGCCGACGTTGCCCTTGTTGATGCGACGAAACTCGGTTGACTGGTCGTATTGTTCAAGCCCCATGTGGTCACTGGCTTGGCTGGTACTTGATTCCCTGAGGCTGCCCCTTTAGGGTTATATCCATCGACCCTATTGCCACTATTTAAAGTAAATGACCCATTTCCTAGATTTGGGCCACCCTGCCCCGTGAAACCCGATCCGCCCCTTCCAGCCGAACCAAACCATCTAGATCCTCCATGCCCATTACCCGAGTATACCAATCCTGACCCGTATTTTCCACCCGCCCCTCGGGTCGGTTCCTTCTTCTGCTCTGTAGCTCCAGAATACCAATCCAGTTTTTCTTCTAAGTCCAATGCCAATTTCATCACTGCCTTCAACCCATAAACCTTCCATGGCCGCATCTCTACCTGAAGTTCCTTCTTCCTCTGCTTCTGGAGTAGTAGTTCCTGCTGCCAATTCGAAAGCTTCAATGTAGTCAGATACTGCACCATCTTGCCTCAACCCTTTAGGGGGTTTTTAGGGGGTGAATCCGGTAGCGCAGCGGAAGCGGTGAAAATCCGATTTTCAAATTTCAAAACTTTTCTGGATTAATTAAAATAAAATATTTATTTACCATTCCAATAATCAAATTATGAAAATAAATTCAATAATCATATTTAAGTGATTTACCGAAATACCCTTACTTTGTATTTTTGTCCATTTTAGTTCGAAATTGATCTAATCAATTTTGAATGATTCTAAATCATTTCCAAGATGAACTTATGATGTTCAAAATCAAAACACCAAAGCAACCAAAATCCCCAAAATCCAAGTCTTGGCCGAGAGCAGCACCATTTAGGTTCCATTTTGTGCATTTTGCACTTTCATGCTTCAAGACACATCCAAATGATATCCAATCAACATGAAACTTTATATGCATCATATACACACATAAATACACAACATATATGAAAACCCCCAAATTTGGAATTAGTCATGAACCCTAATTTTTCAATTTTCACAAATTGGACAAATTAGACCAAATACATTAAATCAATTACTTCAATCATCATTCTTCCATCCAATCCAAGTCTCAACACATGAAACAACTCAAGATCAAATCTAGGTCATTTAAGAGTGGGTCAATAACTCTAGATTAGCAACATGGTTTCAAAAACCTTAAAAGAATGATTATAACTACAATAGTTACAAGCTTTCTTCATCACACATGCTCAACACTTTCAACCAAAATTCCATCATCAAAAACACAAGAAATAATGAAAAGAATAACTTAAGAACATCACAAGATGTTGCTAGATCCTAAGGAACAAATTCCTTTCTAATAGTAAGTTTGAAAAACTTACAAAATCCAAGCTTTTCTTTAAGTTTTTCCTTTTCTCCTTCACTTGCTTTCTTTGTTTTCTTTAATGGTGTTTCTTGTAAAGTGTATTAGGTTAGCTAAATGAAAATGAAATGAAAACAATTTATATTAGGGCAAAAAATTGCCTTGGCCGAATTTGCATATACCAAATGCAAGAATATAAATTTCAATTTCATTTGCAAATTCATTAAATCAATGCATAAATATCTAAAAACACTTTAATGATATTTATATAAAGTCAACAAAGGCAACATAATCATTTACTTTAAATATCCTAATGTAAGATATTTATATTTAATTAATTTAATCATTTAACAATTAAATAATTAATTAATTAATCAAAACAAATATATTAAATATATGTATAATATTTACATTAAATATTAAAAACATATATTCATTTAGGATAAAAAGTCAAGTAACTCATTTTGACTATTAATTAATGTGTATTTAAATTAATCAAGTATTAAATGTAAATACACAATAATTAGGCAAATGACTATCTAGTCCCTTTAGCATGTATCTTGCGTTTAACCTTTAAACGACTTTATAAATAATCAATATTATTTATTAATGTGCTCTAGTGCTCTACGAGTATTTTCATTATTGAGACTCTCTAGATTCAGGTATATCCGTCACGAAATCAAATTTCGTGTCCATAATCTATCCACCCCGTAGTAGATTATGACGATCACGGATAATCTCGCTGAACCATACAGGTCGAGGTCATGGCAAATGTATAATTCCTCCGTCACAGGTGTAGGCACTGCATTTTTACACATAAGTCCCTATGATGAGTCTCATTTTGGAGACACTACCTTTTAAGTCACGGAGGTCACGAAAAACGGACATCGGAAGGGGAAATTCAGAATAAACAAGGTTCACTGTTTTCGTTCGTGCTGCGTTCGTGTATGCGTTCGAACGGTAAACAGATTGCAGGCGTTCGTGCCGCGTTCGAGGAGGCGTTCGAACGGTGTCGGTAATTCTGGTTTTGCTGCTAGCCTCACATCAAGCCCAATTCGCCCAAGCCTTGGCCCACACGCCCAAGCCCACTTAAAACACATATTTAACACATGGTGAAATCAAAACAAATCTAAAAATCATACCTAATCTAAACCAATCAAATATAATCATACCAAGTTAAAATCAATCAACCAATATATTATTCCCAAACTTAAAATATTGTATGCCTAATCAACATAAACTAAATATTCAACCTTCCCTATCTAGCCAAGATTTGCACCCCCTCAATCTTTGACTTCCCTTATCCAACACCAAATCAAATCCCTCTTTAATTAGCCAAATCCCTTTCCTTGTCAAGCCTAACCCTTTGCCTATAAAAAGAACCCTTCACCAACCTTCTCAACCCTAGCTAGCTCATACACATAAGATACACACAACTCACACAAATCACAAGAGAAAAGAAAATAACCCCAAGCCTTCACATTAAAAGCACCATCATAACACACCAAGAGCCCTAGCCACTCAAGAAAATAACAAGAAAGAGTTCTCTTCATCCTCACTCTCCCATTGTCGAAATCATACCTTAATATAGCAGCCCCTTTAACACTAAAACAGTAGCCAAATCACGCCCAAACCACCCCCAATACAGCAGCAAAATACACTTAAAACATCCCCTAAAAACCTTAAAAACAGTAACATAAAATTGCATTCATAATCCTTAAAAGACTCACACAAGACCACACTAAAAACCCACACAAAAACTTGGAACAGTCTGTTGAAACGTCAAAACAGGTGACCTGAACAGTGAGCAGCAAAACAGAGGCCGAACAGTAGCAAATCAGAGTCAAAAGCAGCAGCAAAAGACGGAGAACGACGACTCCAAACAGTGAGACAACGAACGAGAACAGTGAACCAGAAAAGTTGCGGAGCTTTATCCCTTCCGATCTTCGTGAAACGCGAGTCCGAGAGACGGCTTAAAAGGTTAGACCTGAGGGTACTTTTCACACTCATCTTTATTTGATTTTTGTTAGTTATTTTGATCGTATTTTACTTATTCGTTAAATCTCGTTTGTGTATGATGTGTGTTGTGGGTATTGGATGAATGAGAGATGTGTCAACTCTCGCGGTATATCGGATGGAAACCCGGACATAAATTTCATAGCCGATTCCGAATGGACGGTAATATGATCTGTACTCGGGACACAACTCCACGTACCGCTTGAGTAAACGGCACCCTCTTTTGTTTTGTGTTGCTTTTGTTTATTTTTCGTCACTTGAATTCTGTATGTTGTTTATTTATGCATGATTCAATCGAGCGCATGAGCTTAGTGAGTTAGTCCAAAGGTCCTCTATTTGAGAGACGAAGAGCCTAAAAGGCCACCTTTGTGATACCTTCGCCGCGCCGGTTGATGTGTGTTCGGTTGGATGCAAGATACGTTCAATCGGGCATACTTAGTTTGATATTATTGTCTTTATCTTTTTATGCATGGTTCAATCAAGCGCATGGGCTTAGTAAGTGGAATGAAAGATCCCTTATGGGGAGGGGTTAAAACCTTTTACCACGATGCTTTGCCGCGCCGGTTGATGTGTGTTCGGATTGGATGTAAGATGTGTTCAATCGGGCATACTTGGTTTTGATATGATTGTCTTTATGTTTGTATGCACGATGCGATCGAGCGCATGGGCTTAGTAAGTTGAATGAAAGATCCCATATGGGGAAGGGTTAAAGCCCTTTACCACGATGCTTTGTCGCGCCTCGCATTGTACTATTCGCCATTTATTTATTGCGTCCCATTTCATGCATCAGGTCTGTCCCCGTTCAAACGCGTCTACGAACGCAACTCGAACGCGTATGCATTTTGCCTTATCATGCATCAGGTCTCATTTTCGTTCGAACGCGTTAACAAACGCCATACGAACGTGAGCATTCTGTTTAATTTCCGTTCGAACGCGTTAACAAACGCCACACGAACGCGAGCATTCTGTTTCATTTCCGTTCGAACGCGTTTACGAACGCTACACGAACGCGAACACACTGAACTGAGACATATTCATCACATGCCATGTATAATTGTTTCTTAGGTGATTTCTTATGGAACCACACATAGTCATTCTTATCTTTGTGCACATAATAATGAAAAGCATGTTTATTCCATTAGTTGCGTCATTGCCTTAGTCTTGATTTAACGCATTACGATTCATATACCTATGCCATGATGACTTTGGAGTATTATTTCTTGTGATATATCGGATGGAAACCCAGACATAAATTCCGTAGCCGATTCCGAATGGACGGTAATGCGGTCTGTACTTGGGATACAATTCCACGTATCACTTGGAAAAGTGCTCACATGTATGCTTGCGCGATTATTATGTATGCTTGTGTTTTTCATGAATATGATATGCTGAATGAAGTTGTATGTTCATTGTTACTTTGAGGTATTTTCAGGCATGTGTTCTTAGATATGAGATATATGTGAAATGTATGTATAAGTGTTATTTTGTACCCGTGAATATAGAAGCATGATATTCTTAGGAATAAGTGTTACTTAAGCCTGATTAAATTATTATGTAAATCCTTTCATTACAAATGGCACAAGTAAGGGACCATTCCGAACCCAACGGTTTGAGGTCTTCCCTTGCGAGGGGTGAGTGCGGCCTTAAATCTCATTTTCCCCGTTCACACCGGGTGGCGACTCCATTATTCTCCGATTTAGTCCCCCGTGGCTACTCCGTACTCCCGACCGGGCCGCGAGCCCGGGACAGCATGCGTCGCCCCAGATTTCTGTGTTCCCACAGTCTGGCGACTCCACTGGGGATAGAGAATCGGCCTCGAAATATTGTCTTGTGATGTTTGGATTTATGTTTTAATTGACCGTGTCTATAGTGGATAAAGTAAGGGTTTAATCAAAGGCATTTTAAGGCTAGGTAATGGTTTGGTGTCTTCTTTCATTCACTACCTTTCTAGAAGGAAAAGCTGTGAAGGCACCTAGATAGCCATCTACTCGTAGCCTATTGTGATGGACTAATTTGGAGGACTCGTTGTTTATTCCTGACAACAAGCGATAAGAGCCTAAGAGGCTTGGGTATTTAAGTGAGCCTCGCTCCACCTTCCCTCTGGGGATCTACAACGGGAAATCCATTTGACAGTCCGTCACACACCATAGCTCATTGGCACGTATCTTAGTGTATAAAAAAGGGTGCGCTCACTTGGTTGCTCGAACCCTTGAGTGGGGAGACCTAGTTGTGGGCCATCCTTCGCCGGTGAGAGCCTTTGTCTATACTCTTGCTAACCCACCCATAGACCGGGTTGGCTAAAGTAACAATTATTTCCTTGAATATGTGCTTGTGGACCATCCTCATTTGGATGCAGTTGGACTATTGTCAGAAATGCGGGCTTGCTGGGCCATTTAAACTGGGGCAAGTTCGCACCTTATGACTATTAGGCCAAAAGCTTCTGAAATGTTGATGGGCCATTCTGTAGAAATTATTGTTGTATATTTGCATTATCTTTCTTTGTGCTTATGTTCGGAACATTACCATTTGGATTTAGTTGGGCTCCTTGCCATGAGATGTGTACTCGTTGGGCCATTTAAACTGGGACGAGTTCACTCCTATGACATTTAGCCCAAAGGCTTCTAAAATGATAATGGGCCGATTTGTTTAAAAAATTAATCGATTTAATATGTTCTATATGTTACATGCATCACATGCACCTCATGCATACATGCACCATGTTAACCCAATTTTGTCTTAAAGGCCATCATAGATACCCGTTGGGTTAGAAAAAATGGAAGACTCACCAAAATACTGAGAACAGACATGAGTGAATCAGATATCGAGGTATCCCGGATAGATCAGTTGGAAAATGGTTTCGCCAAGATTACTGAACAGTTGCAAGCCTTGACTACTGCCATGACAAATATGGCTGTACCTCGTGCTGGGGAAAATTCTGAGAATGTGAGGCGTGATGAGCCTTCGAATGAGTTAGGGGATGATACCCCCCTTTTGATGATGATATGGCAGAGTATGCAGCAGGCAGAGTATCTGGGTCTCAGGCAGAGTTACAGAAGCTTCGGGATCAGGTTGAAACAGTTACCCGCAAAATGAGGGGTAAGAACGAGGATTTGTTAGATTATGAGACAATGACGTTCGGAGAACAGCTGCCAGCTCAGTTTAAATTGCCCGACATGGCCAAGTTTAATGGGAATGGAGACCCGAGAGTCCATATGCAGTAATATGTCTCAGTCATGAGTTCAATGGGCCTATCACAGTGCCAAGTCCAAAAGATGTTTGGGATGTCACTCGAGGGGGCACCTGTGGTTTCGTATCATAGCCTTGAGAAGAAGGTTAAGGAAGATTGGAAGGAACTAGCTGATGCTTTTCTGAAGCAGTATGTTACAGACTTAGAAATTGACTTGTCACTCCGTGATTTGGAGAACATTAAGCATAAGCCGGAAGAAAGCTTCAAGGAGTATGTAGACCGCTGGAGAAGCCAGCTTCTGAAAATGCAGACTCGGCCCTCTGAGAAGGACCAAATCAAAATGATCATCAAGGGCACCAAGCCCTCTATTTATAGTAAGCTGAGGAGGATGACTTCAATGATTTATGATTTTCGACAGTTGAGGGAAACTGTCATGGATATTGAGGAAGAAGAGGCTGAAAAAAGGAAGTCCTATGGCCAGAATAGGCGGACTTTTGGGGGGTATTCTGAGACTAAGCTCGCTACTGTCGAGGTTGCTGCCATCAGGGACCGGCAATTCTCCAACCTTGGTAGACCTTTGTCGAAGGTATTCGAAAAGTTACAGGGACAAGGAATCTTGAAACCCTTAGAAGGCAAGCCACTTCCACACCCCCACCACCACACATAAATGTGAACCTTTATTGTCACTTCCACCAGCTACATGGCCATGACACCGACAACTGCACCCGCCTCAGGCATGAAATTCAAGATCTCATAGATTCCCATAAAATACCCAACCCATGAAAAGAAACCCTCAACCACCAAGCTTCTTACATGGATGACAGTTAAGAACCATAGGCCGGGGAAGAAGGCAGTGCTGCGGATGATGGAGATGTTCCTCCTAGTCTATTTGATCCAGTTTTTTTTAAATGACATTGATTTTGTTACTTGTTCGAACTCTTTTCCTAAACAATAATAAAGACGTTCATTTTGCTGAAACTCTTCTGCAATATGAGTATATTTGAGAAAAGTATTCAACCTTGGTACTATGGAATCCAATGATGAACACGGGGAACCTTCGCAATAAGCAAACAGAAAAGATAAGATAGACATTCAGAAATTGGAAAATAGAGCCAGTGAAAATATCAGACTTGGAAGGGGATTAGTTCGCTGAGCCGATCAACGTAGACAGATTGAAGAAGTAGCTTGTCTGAGGAAGAGAAAGCTAAGCAGTCACCAAGAGAATTGAAGGAAGACCTAACCCGACGGGATAGGAACATTCATGCATGCATACACGTAACGCATTTTGCATCCTTTCATGTTTGTTCTGTTTTGTAATAACAGGTTTCGAAGGAGAAAAAAAGAAAGCGCCGAATACAAGCCAACCAGAAGCAGTAACAATACAATGTCAGCGGTCTTCAGGAATGAATCACATGGCGAGGCCCATATCAGCAGTATCAGTCGAGGGCGAGGCCCATATCAATAGCAGTTGGGGGCGAGGCCCGCATCAGTATCAGTTTGGGGATGAGTCCAGGGTTGAGGCCCACATCAGTATCAGTTTGGGGATGAGTCCAGGGCCGAGGCCTACATTAGTATCAGTCTGGGGGCGAGGCCCACATCAGTATCAGTTTTGGGGATAAGTCATATGGCTGAGGCCCACACCGTCAGAATTTCGGAATGAATCAGGGAATGAATCCCAGGGTCGAGGCCCACGTCAGCAGAATTTTGGAATGAATCCATGGAATGAATCCCAGGGCCGAGGCCCGCATCAGCAGAATTTTGGAATGAATCCCAGGGCCGAGGCCCACATCAGCATCAGTTTGGGGCGAGGCCCGTATTAGCATCAGTATCAGTCTTGTCGGGTATGGCATTCTGGGGGCGAGGCCCACATTACATCAGATCAGTTCTGCCGAGAATGGCACTCCGAGAATGGAGATATAGTCCGGGAATGGACAGTTCGAGAATGAACAAGCCGGGAATGACACTCCAAGAATGGAAACACAGTTCGAGAATGAACAAGCCGGGAATGACACTCCAAGAATGGAAACACAGTTCGAGAATGAACAAGCCGGGAATGGCACTCCAAGAATGGAAACACAGTTCGAGAATGAACAAGCCGGGAATGGCACTCCAAGAATGGAAACACAGTTCGAGAATGAACAAGCCGGGAATGGCACTCCAAGAATGGAAATACAGTTCAGGAATGAACAAGCCAGGAATGAACACCTTACAGTAACGGTTCGGGAATGGACCACCTTACAGTAACAGTTCGGGAATGGACACTTCACAGTAACGGTTCGGGAATGAACCACCTCACAGTAACGGTTCGGGAATGGACCACCTTACAATAACAGTTCGGGAATGGACACCTCACAGTAACGGTTCGGGAATGGACCACCTCACGATAACAGTTCGGGAATGAACACCTCACAGTAACGGTTCGGGAATGGACCAACTCACAGTAACGGTTCGGGAATGGACCACATCACAACACGGTTCGGGAATGAACCAAGGGTCGCAGCACCTCACCACCTAAATCAACTCAACATGTGGAAAGTCAAGTGGCAGTTGGCGAGCCAGGTAAGTGAAAATGCATTGCATAACTTTGATAGGATTGTCATTGTTGCACATTACACAAGTCCCATCAAAGGGAGGCGACTGTAGGCACTGCATTTTTACACATAAGTCCCTATGATGAGTCTCATTTTGGAGACACTACCTTTAAGTCACGGAGGTCACGGAAAACGGACATCGGAAGAGGAAATTCAGAATAAACAAGGTTCACTGTTTTCGTTCGTGCTGCGTTCGTGTATGCGTTCGAACGGTAAACAGATTGCAGGCGTTCGTGCCGCGTTCGAGGAGGCGTTCGAACGGTGTCGGTAATTCTGGTTTTGCTGCTAGCCTCACATCAAGCCCAATTCGCCCAAGCCTTGGCCCACACGCCCAAGCCCACTTAAAACACATATTTAACACATGGTGAAATCAAAACAAATCTAAAAATCATACCTAATCTAAACCAATCAAATATAATCATACCAAGTTAAAATCAATCAACAATATATTATTCCCAAACTTAAAATATTGTATGCCTAATCAACATAAACTAAATATTCAACCTTCCCTATCTAGCCAAGATTTGCCCCCCCTCAATCTTTGACTTCCCTTATCCAACACCAAATCAAATCCCTCTTTAATTAGCCAAATCCCTTTCCTTGTCAAGCCTAACCCTTTGCCTATAAAAAGAACCATTCACCAACCTTCTCAACCCTAGCTAGCTCATACACATAAGATACACACAACTCACACAAATCACAAGAGAAAAGAAAATAACCCCAAGCCTTCACATTAAAAGCACCATCATAACACACCAAGAGCCCTAGCCACTCAAGAAAATAACAAGAAAGAGTTCTCTTCATCCTCACTCTCCCATTGCCGAAATCATACCTTAATATAGCAGCCCCTTTAACACTAAAACAGTAGCCAAATCACGCCCAAACCACCCCTATACAGCAGCAAAATACACTTAAAACATCCCCTAAAAACCTTAAAAACAGTAACATAAAATTGCATTCATAATCCTTAAAAGACTCACACAAGACCACACTAAAAACCCACACAAAAACTTGGAACAGTCTGTTGAAACGTCAAAACAGGTGACCTGAACAGTGAGCAGCAAAACAGAGGCCGAACAGTAGCAAATCGGAGTCAAAAGCAGCAGCAAAAGACGGAGAACGACGACTCCAAACAGTGAGACAACGAACGAGAACAGTGAACCAGAAAAGTTGCGGAGCTTTATCCCTTCCGATCTTCGTGAAACGTGAGTCCGAGAGACGGCTTAAAAGGTTAGACCTGAGGGTACTTTTCACACTCATCTTTATTTGATTTTTGTTAGTTATTTTGATCGTATTTTACTTATTCGTTAAATCTCGTTTGTGTATGATGTGTGTTGTGGGTATTGGATGAATGAGAGATGTGTCAACTCTCGCGGTATATCGGATGGAAACCCGGACATAAATTTCATAGCCGATTCCGAATGGACGGTAATATGATCTGTACTCGGGACACAACTCCACGTACCGCTTGAGTAAACGGCACCCTCTTTTGTTTTGTGTTGCTTTTGTTTATTTTTCGTCACTTGAATTCTGTATGTTGTTTATTTATGCATGATTCAATCGAGCGCATGGGCTTAGTGAGTTAGTCCAAAGGTCCTCTATTTGAGAGACGAAGAGCCTAAAAGGCCACCTTTGTGATACTACTTCGCCGCGCCGGTTGATGTGTGTGTTCGGTTGGATGCAAGATACGTTCAATCGGGCATACTTAGTTTGATATTATTGTCTTTATCTTTTTTGCATGGTTCAATCAAGCGCATGGGCTTAGTAAGTGGAATGAAAGATCCCTTATGGGGAGGGGTTAAAACCTTTTACCACGATGCTTTGCCGCGCCGGTTGATGTGTGTTCGGATTGGATGTAAGATGTGTTCAATCGGGCATACTTGGTTTTGATATGATTGTCTTTATGTTTGTATGCACGATGCGATCGAGCGCATGGGCTTAGTAAGTGGAATGAAAGATCCCCTATGGGGAAGGGTTAAAGCCCTTTACCACGATGCTTTGCCGCGCCTCGCATTGTACTATTCGCCATTTATTTATTGCGTCCCATTTCATGCATCGGGTCTGTCCCCGTTCGAACTCGTCTACGAACTCAACTCGAACGCGTATGTATTTTGCCTTATCATGCATCAGGTCTCATTTCCGTTCGAACACGTTAACAAACGCCATACGAACGTGAGCATTCTGTTTCATTTCCGTTCGAACGCGTTAACAAACGCCACACGAACGCGAGCATTCTGTTTCATTTCCGTTCGAACGCGTTTACGAACGCTACACGAACGCGAACACACTGAACTGAGACATATTCATCACATGCCATGTATAATTGTTTCTTAGGTGATTTCTTTTGGAACCACACATAGTCATTCTTATCTTTGTGCACATAATAATGAAAAGCATGTTTATTCCATTAGTTGCGTCATTGCCTTAGTCTTGATTTAACGCATTACGATTCATATACCTATGCCATGATGACTTTGGAGTATTATTTCTTGTGATATATCGGATGGAAACCCAGACATAAATTCCGTAGCCGATTCCGAATGGACGGTAATGCGGTCTGTACTTGGGATACAATCCACGTATCACTTGGAAAAGTGCTCACATGTATGCTTGCGCGATTATTATGTATGCTTGTGTTTTTCATGAATATGATATGCTGAATGAAGTTGTATGTTCATTGTTACTTTGAGGTATTTTCAGGCATGTGTTCTTAGATATGAGATATATGCGAAATGTATGTATAAGTGTTATTTTGTACCCGTGATTTCTGTGTTCCCACAACAGGTATCCGGATAAATCCCAGAGATATAGATGTAAACGTCAAATCTCTATCGGATTATCCAGTTGACTATTCTATTAGCAATCTCAAAAGAATGTTTAGAACTAGCTTCTAAACTTTACCATGGGCCCATGGTTTTATCTGATTGCTAATCATATGGACTACATATGCTCTGATACACAGAACTGACGGATCCTATCTTGATACACATAGGACACCCTGAGGATCTGTCTACACCCAACGAACAGGCGGAGGTCTGATCTAAATAGATCGGTGACGTGACTGCCGTCTAAGTGTAGAAGATGTCTCATGTGCCCACAATGGCATCTCAAGTCTAAGAATCACAAGTGCTACTCAACCCAAGAAGATTCTTATTGACGCTAGTGTACCATCCATTAAGAATCTTCGGTGAGTCGTTCAGTGTTTATCCGCTATAAACACCTACACGTCTATACTAGTCTCCAAGACTAATGGTTCATTGAGAAACCATTGGAATCATATATTCCAGTATACGACATGTACCGGTCTCAACGGGTTTACTATACTGACCAAGTAGTGTAAACCTTGACCAGGAACTGTCTGAGAATGACAACGTCATGATACTTCTCGATGTCCATTGCGACGCTTTTGCAACTGTATCATGACTAATCATTCTCGGGTCATTACGTCTTTACCATATAGAAAGATAGATTATATTATAGAAACTGCATATATTATTCACAATAATAATGTTTTACAGAAGTATTTAACAGAAATACAACCGGGAATTGGCGCTCTGAGCACCAACCCCAACAAACCCTATGAGAGTCGGATATCATGTTGGACCAGCATTGGTTCGGAAACGCTCCAATAGCTCTTTCTTTAATCCCTTCCAAGACCTCAAGGGCCACCTCGCGGTGGTATATTGGAACCAATTCAGTGCTGCCCTTTCAAAACAAGTTGATGCCAGTCTGACCTTATCCTCCTCTCTGATCTCCCCTACCATGAACAACTACTCCACTCTGTAGATCCAACCCTGAGGGGCCATCCCATCAAATATGGGTAAATCGATTCGTCGTGGTTTGGCTCGAACGTCTTGCGATCGTGGGTCATCATCCTCTTCATTCTCAATCTCCATGTCTACTGTGGGTATCTCTTCTCCGTTTTTCTGAGAACCCTCTCCGGAGTCCACTCCTTTCCCTTTTTCTTCCCTTTTCTGGTTCCCTCTCATTTCGGTCATCATTTCCACCAATGTATCCAGTCTCTTACTCATATCTTCCATGGTTCCCTCTAGCTTCTCTATCCTGATTTCCATTCTCTCCCTTTCACGAGTAACAACCATTCGCTTCTCACAGTCCGAGGAAGGATTGCTCTGATACCATTGTTGCAACTGCTGAGACGTTGATGTAATTTATCTTGAGTATTGTACGTTTGATTTCAAATGTAACAGAAATAGCACTCTTCTTTGAAGAATTGATGTGATTATAAGAAATATTCTTTGTTTCTATTAATGAAAACTTCCCAGGTCCAATGGGGTATTTACAAAACAAAATTGCTTCCACTAACAAAACTATAAGGTGGCAGCAAGTCAGACCCAGAAGAAATAGAAGAAATTCAATAGACTCAAATCAACAAAACCAACTCGACACCTCTTTTCCAAATCAATAACAACAGAGTTTCACACACTCTCGTTCCCCCTCCTCCCATTTTCCCTCCCCTCCTTTCCAGTTCTGTTTTTCCCCCGTCTCATTTGTTCCCCCATCCATCCTTTTGTTGTCGTTCCTTCTGTCCCCCAATGGTCCCCCCTCCCCATCTTGGTCCACATGTCCCCCTATTTTTCTGCTGAACTCTAGCTCTCCTTGTTGGGCCTCTTTGCTTCTGTTGTTGGACCTTTTCCCCTCCTGCTGTACATTCGTAGCCCATGGGTTCTATCAGAATTCCTACCTTTTGATGAAGTTCTTGACTCAAAACCTTCACTAGCTTTGCCATAATGATATTGATCCTCATGATACGCAGTTCTACAAGCTTTGGGTCGAACTTATAAAGGTCTTTATATTTTTTCCCTAGTCGTTTTTGATGAGATTCATGTGGTTCCAGTTCCATAATTACTTGATTAACAGTAGCTTATTTCAAATTGTTGTCACTAACAGTGTCATTCTGCAGCCTAAGTGAGCATCAAATGTTTAGCAATATTTTTAGAGTTTTACAAAGTTCTCATATATATATTCATTTTGTGGATACTTATTTATCATCAATAGGGAAAGCAATGAAATGTTACAAATATTGTTTAAACTCTTTGCAGAGTATGTCTACCATTCTCTTTCTTTAAAATGTATGCCGGTGAATGTTGTTGGATCTGCAATATGGAGTTATTTTATTTTGTTTCCCCTATGCCCTTGAAGTTTCATTTATTTCAATGTGACTTGCAGCATCAAAGATTTTTTCGGAGTTGGTTTTTCAGTTGGAAAAGATACCTATATTATATGTTGTGTTTACCTTGAATTTAGATACTGCATACCTTAAATTGTTGTTTTCTGTTATAGAAGGTATAATCAATAAAGCTAAAGAATTGGTCGAGTTTAGTTGCTGCAGAAAAGAGAGCTCTTTAGAAATCTCTACTACCATCTGGATTTAAAACGTCTTGGTGGTGACAGGTTCATTATGTTTGATCCGAGTCCAATGCAAGCTGCTGCATTGGCTGCAGAAAGGATGTTTCAGGAAGATCTCCGATGCGCCTCTCGGTCGTCAGAGATCGAAGAAAGTAGCTCTGATATATCCAAAGACCTGTAGACATGGGTCAAAGTACGGGACTCATGAAGATTTCTTACGGTCCAAGTACAAATGCATCAGATACAGTATCTTGAAAAAGAAGTTGTGAATCTAATGTCAGTTTGGAATCCAATTTTGTTGATCTAAATGCAGATAGTTCAACATTCGAGCCAATACTAAATCAGAAAAGCAGTAAATCAGACACACTACAGTTTCTCAATCTAGATGTATTCAAGGTTCTGGTATTTTAGAGTCAGCCGGTGCCTCATCTTCTGCATCCATGCTTAATAAAGATACAATTCAGTGTCCATAAGAACCTGCAATTTGGGAGTATTCGGTAGTGTAAAGCGTGCGCTTTCTTGAATCATATAAGTGTCTTGAATTATGATAATAGTTTATTTAAAACATATTTTGACATTTGTTGATGGTGTTTTTTAAGCACTATGATATTTAAGCGGTACGGTAGGGGTAAAAGGGTAATTCCCTTCTTGGTCAGGATCATTAATACCGACCCGACCACATGAGTGAGGGGTCGAGCACTTTACGATCGGTAAACCGACCACTTAAGCTCGGGTGGACAGGTATTGTCAGATCGATAGCAGCATTCTCAGTTCAGAGGACCATTGTGACCGACCTCATAAATCATGTAAGTGTCTTGAATTATGATAATAGTTTATTTAAAACATATTTTGACATTTGTTGATTGTGTTTTTTAAGCACTATGATATTTAAGCGGTATGGTAGGGGTAAAAGGGTAATTCCCTTCTTGGTCGGGATCATTAATACCGACCCGACCACATGAGTGAGGGGCCGAGCACTTTACGATCGGTAAACCGACCACTTAAGCTCGGGTGGACAGGTATTGTCAGATCGATAGCAGCATTCTCAGTTCAGAGGACCATTGTGACCGACCTCATAAAGACCGACCAGATAGCGAGATATGCTTCAGATGATAAGTTATCTTATTCTTATGGGGTAAGAAGATAAGTTATCCTACTTTCATGGGGAAAGGTTGATGAGTCAGTATCCTAATAGGATATGGGAAGTGAAGGTAGTTTTCAACTAGGAATCCTTATGGGAAAATGAATCTAATTTCTTCACTATTATAAATAGAAGGGGAAAGTGTAAGTAAGGGGAGGGGCATCAATATCAATATCAATATCATTACCACCAGACTTGTAAACACAAGAGATATCAGAGAAGCATATCTCAGTAATAAAAACACCATCCGTTCTGTGCCCGTGGACGTAGGTGGATCTGATCCGCCGAACCACGTTAAATCTCCTTGTTGATTGGTGTATTTTATCTGTCTTTTGCTAAATTTGCTTTTGGTTCCCCCTTAACCGAACAAATTCACTATTGAGGGAGGATTGTCTCGGGAGTAATATTCTCATATTGCCCTTAGACAAAAATCAGTCGTCAACAGTTGGCGCCGTCTGTGGGGAATCCAACAAAAAACGGCTCGCGTATTAAGACGATGGCAGAAGGTAGAAATCACCAGTCATTGGGGAGTTCAACAACAGAATGGATTGAGAAAATAGAGGAAAATATGAGGAAAGATAGGGAGAAACATCAAGCCCTGATAAAATCCATGATGGACAACAAGAACATATTCCAGGAAAGAGCTCTAAATCGTCGCAGAGCTGAGTTCGACAGGCGCAAAGTGGAGAGGGATGAGAGAATTAACGTAATTATTCAGGTCCGAAAACTAGATAGAGAGGAACAAGAAGAAGAATAAGCCACCGAAAGGTGAAGTTAAGACTAAGCGCAAGATGAAGACTGCTTCTCAGCTTCAGATTCTTGAAAATACTTATGCAGTTGAAGCTTATCCGTCCGAAGCGGTGAGGGCGGAATTATCGGCGAAGTTAGGGTTATCGGACCGGCAGCTGCAGATGTGGTTCTGTCATCGGCGTTTGAAGGACCGGAAGGTGCCAAGTGTGAAGCAGCATGCGGACTGAAGGTTCTGGTCAGGCTCCTCCAGAAACCGGCCGACTTGAAAGCCGTATTCAATATTTTGGGGATATACTCGATGCGAAGGAATGATCTGAGATTAGGAAAGACACCAAACATGTGGCCCGCCAATCACAGGTGCTATCATAAAAAATCCCGGGCAGAAGTGATCCGACCCGACTCACTTCATTTTTGAGGACCAGGAATACATCAAAGGATGAAGTGTATGAGGGAGCGCGTGATCCTTTCGTGGTAAGATCAAACTTCCGAAGCTGGAGCAGAACTACCATATGACTTGCATTCATAAGGGATATTTTGAGATGGTAATCGAGGGGAGGGAGTGCCCCCGTAAGATGGCCGGTCTGGCCAGCTGGGGAAATACGGCTGCATGGAGTGTATTCCTACACGTTTTGTCTGACCAGCGGATCCGTGAGAAGCATAGCACGATGAGGGATGATGCCCTCATAGCATTTGATTACTCCAGTGTTACCGAGCATAAGGAGGAGCATATCAGTAATGCTTCAGACACTCTTTGATCCCTACTTATTTGGTCATTTGGATTCGTGAGATGCATAGCACGAGGAGGGATGATACCCTCGTGGCGTTTGCTTGCTCCAGTGTTACAAAGCATAAGGAGGAGCATTCCCTTAATGCTTCAGACACTCTTTGATCCATGCCTATTTCTTCGATCATTCGGATCCGTGAGAAGCATAGCACGAGGATGGATCATGCCCTCGTAGCGATTGCTTACTCCAGTGTTACCAAGCATAATGAGGAGCATTCCCTTAATGCTTCGGACACTCTTAGATCCATATTTTTTATCGTTCGGATCTGTGAGTAGTATAGCACGGGGATGGATTATGCCCTCGTAGCGTATGTTTGCTCCAGCGTTGTAAGGAGGAGCCCTCAAACAATACACAGGCTCCATGGCGACCTGAAGTATAAAGGATGTGCCCTTACCATTCTAAACGCTCTTTGATCCAAATCCTGGTTCGCCGGGACTCTGAATTGAAAGATTCATGATTGTGTTTTGGAGACCTCGGGCAGGACGCTGTCTTAAGGAATCCGTGCTGTTGTTTAATCTTTAACTTTTTGTTTTGGGATAAGTGCTAAGTCGCCCCCGCCTTTTAATTTTATTTTCCAGAGTTTTGTTTTTATTTTTCGCTGGTCTGGCAAGGGGACGCCCGTGCCAGATTCGGTATGGCTTCAAAAGGTTTTTTACTTCCCTTCTGAATAAGTCCCAAGGACTAATCGGCTCGGGGCTGGATTCGTTCCGCCGAGGCCACTTGGTTAATTGGCTCGGGGCTGGATTCGTTCCGCCGAGGTCACTTGTTTCTTTCCGGCTCGGGTCTGCTCTTGTACTGCCGAGACCGATGTTTCCTTCTGGCTCGGGTCTGCTCTTATACCGCCGAGACTGATGTCTCTTTCCAGCTCGGGTCTGCTCTTGTACCGCCGAGACCGATGTTTCTTTCCGGCTCGGGTCTGCTCTTGTACCGCCGAGACCGATGTTTCTTTCCGGCTCGGCTCTGCTCTTGTACCGTCGAGACCGATGTTTCTTTCCGGCTCGGGTCTGCTCTTGTACCGCCGAGATCGATGTTTGTTTCAGCTCGGGGTCGGGTTACGTCCCACCGAGTCGGCTTTTTTGGACTGGGGACGTAACATTCCCCTAGGGCCAAGTTTTTCTCTCAGCTCGGGGTCGGGTTACGTCCCACCGAGTCTGTTTCTTTGGACCGGGGACGTAACATTCCCCCAGGGCCAAGTTTTTCTTTCAGCTCGGGGTCGGGTTACGTCCCACCGAGTCGGCTTCTTTGGACTGGAGATGTAACATTCCCCCAGAGCCAAGTCTTTCTTTTAGCTCGGGGTCGGGTTACGTCCCACCGAGTCGGCTTCTTTGGACTGGGGATGTAACATTCCCCCAGAGCCAAGTCTTTCTTTTAGCTCGGGGTCGGGTTACGTCCCACCGAGTCGGCTTTTTTGGACTGGGGATGTAATATTCCCACATAGCCAAGTCTTTCTTCAGCTCGGGGTCGGGATACGTCCCACCGAGAGACTTATCATCGGCATGGGATCACAACATCTCCCTCATGGTCGGCCCTCTATTGGTCTGGGGATGGGACATTCCCCCAGAGCCAAATGTTCTTCTCAGCTCGGGGTCGGGTTACGTCCCACCGAGTTGATCGTCATCAGCATAAGGGCAAAGCATTTTCTCCACGGGTAGATATCGAGATCCTCGTTGACTGAGCACATGAAGGTGGCAGGAATGACCAGATTTGCAGCCAATGCATTTTTCTCTGCGGTTCCTGGAGTGACCACCGACGGATTCATCGGCACACCATATTTTTTTATAGTTCCCGGCATGAATTCGCAAACTCGTTGTTACCGAGAACTAGGGGATAGATGTTGATGATGTTTTTTAAGCACTATGATATTTAAGCGGTACGGTAGGGGTAAAAGGGTAATTCCCTTCTTGGTCAGGATCATTAATACCGACCCGACCACATGAGTGAGGGGCCGAACACTTTACGATCGGTAAACCGACCACTTAAGCTCGGGTGGACAGGTATTGTCAGATCGATAGCAGCATTCTCAGTTCAGAGGACCATTGTGACCGACCTCATAAAGACCGACCAGATAGCGAGATATGCTCTAGATGATAAGTTATCATATTCTTATGGGATAAAGAGATAAGTTATCCTATTCTTATGGGG
This sequence comes from Zanthoxylum bungeanum, assembly GCA_019454045.1. Lineage (NCBI taxonomy): Eukaryota > Viridiplantae > Streptophyta > Magnoliopsida > Sapindales > Rutaceae > Zanthoxylum > Zanthoxylum bungeanum. The sequence goes on from SKCR01006257.1 coordinate 24,551, forward strand.
TAAGGAGATAAGTTATCATATTCTTATGGGGTAAGGAGATAAGTTATCATATTCTTATGGGGAAAGGTTGATAAGTCAGTATCCTAATAGGATATGGGAAGTGAAGGTAGTTTTCAACTAGGAATCCTTATGGGAAAATGAATCTAATTTCTTCACTATTATAAATAGAAGGGGAAAGTGTAAGTAAGGGGAGAGACATCAATATCAATATCAATATCATTACCATCAGACTTGTCAACACAAGAGATATCAGAGAAGCATATCTCAGTAATAAAAACATCATTCGTTCTGTGCCCGTGGATGTAGGTTGGATCTGATCCGCCGAACCACATTAAATCTCCTTGTTGATTGGTGTATTTATCTGTCTTTTGCTAAATTTGCTTTTGGTTCCCCCTTAACCGAACAAATTCACTATTGAAGGAGGATTGTCTCGGGAGTAATATTCTCATATTGCCCTGAGACAAAAATCAGCCGTCAACAACATTGTTTCTTCATTTAGAGAAATAATGAAGATGTTTGAAGTTAGATTTTAGCTTCTTGTGCTCTGTTCCGCTTTTGATAACTCTCTCAAAGGAATGGGAGTTTAGGCTTCATATTCTATATATCTCCTTCATGGAAACCTCTTTGGTACATCAACCCC
>SKCR01006258.1:0-43356 GCA_019454045.1 Zanthoxylum bungeanum
CAACATTTTAACAAAGTAAAAAAGTTAAAACGAAAAACGCGCACACAAAGAAAAAAGACAAGAGAAAAATAGAATAAAGAAAGTTAGTGACTAATCAGGTGAAACTTCTACTCCAAGTTACTAGTTGTTTTGTTTCTTTCTAAATTACTGAATAAGTAAATTCTCCGATTATATTACCATTCTCTATATACAGAGCCAATAAAGTATTAATCAATCTCATTTTTGCCACACAGTCACAGTTATAAGAGAGTAGTTGATAAGAGGAGTAATATTTTTGTCCTAAAGTTCTATCAGATTTCACAAACTTTTTTATGGCATGCAATGGACTAATTTTTCTGATTTTTTTCTAAATTTTTTATTATATTTTTTATTTATATACAATATTCTTCCGTCTATGTAGCGAGCTTTAGGTCGGTGGCTCCCAAACCAGTTGGCTTTAGGGCACCAGGTGTTAAGACACCCCTACGGACTTAATTACTCAGACTTTAGATATATATATTTTGGAACATCCTCGATCCATGTAGCGAGCTTTGGGCCAGTGACTCCTAAACCAGTTGGCTTTAAGGCACTGGTGTTAAGACACCCTTACAGACTTAATAACTCGGATCTCATATGTTTTTTTTTACTCCATCACTTTCTGAGATGCTTCCTCCATTTAAACTAGAGCACTGAATATTACAAACTTTTCAATTATAGCTCATGTCTGTATGTTTCCATGTATGTTGATAATATCTGTCAACTGAGCATATGAAGATCATTTTAGTCCGTTTTATGGAGAATTTACAAATTAAATAATTTAAAATGAAATAAAAAAAAAAATTACTTGTTTCGAAATAGGTTTGAGATACGTCTCAGGAGTGGAAACTCCTTACTCAGTATCTCTTACCAATTTCACTTTTTTAGTCAAAATAAAAAACAAAAAAACGCAAGTATTTTTGTAATTTTTAAAAAATTTCAATTTTTTTTTTGTATTTTTCGAAAAATTTTGAACTAAAATAAAAACAACACACAACTAAAAAGAAGTTACTAATCAACTAATTCCCTCCCCAAACCTAATAAGAGATTGTCCCAATGTCTTAAACAGTAGAAGAAGAGTTTAGAAGATAGTATCTGGTTAGCTGAAATTCTACACGAAAAGTTAAAGGTTAAGATCCAGATTAACACGACGCCTCTTACCACGATCTTCCTCGGACCAATTATCTTTGAAAGGATAAGGGTCAACTTGTGGTTAATAGGCTAAGATTTGGTCAATTAGATCCGGAGCAGTTCTGGCAGTAAAGAGGAGTATTTATTTCATAGGTTTTGACACGAACCCATTTCTTCGAGCATCATCAAGAAACACACAAAGAAAATCATAAAATCCTTCAACGTTGTACAGTCCAAGCGGTTTCTAGTGTATGTTCAGGTTCGCCCAAGATAACACTGTAAAAATTTCCTCCAATGTACCCAAGCCATATGGCAAAGCAATAAAAGCATCAGCACAATTGATCATTTCTACCAATCGTTCAGACATACCTGGGACGATCAGTTCCTCTCCGTTTGATGGTTCAATAAGATTTTCCTCCGCCAAGGGTTTTGGGATGATTCCCAAGACATGACTGCCTCCTTCCTGTACGGCTTTTGAAACGATCCCCATAAGTCCAAGATTGCCACCGCCATATACTAAGTGCATATTCCTTGCAGCTAATACTCGACCCAAATCCTATGCTGCAGATACATATTGTGGTTTAACACCAACACTAGTACACAAAACACACAGATGTTTCAATTCGTCTCTTGAAGTGGCTTCCATTGTTTCTCTGGATGCTTTCAAATGTGCAATGATGAGTTGAATTTATAACACCTGAAAAATGTGAGTAACAATAATAGCAATAGTACCCTGGAAAATGACAAATATTAGTTAAACAGTATAATGAATCGTGATAGTCAAAAAGGTCTGGATTCTGTCGGAGAAAATAAAAGAAAACACAAAACAAATCACAATTATTAGGAAAAGACAAAGAGATATAATATGTACAAGAATTTCCAGCTTGATTGACGTCTATGCGTCAGGGACAAGCTTCCCATTAAATTTTCTTATAAATTGGCAAACAGGGTCTTTTTTAGTCAGATTCCCAAGACTTAACTGTTGTCTTTCTTTTTGAAATTATGTATGTAATTTGCGAAAGACTATGTGAACATATCCACTAGGATGCGTCTCAAGAGTCGAAGATATATCATCTAAAGACTCCTTACTCAAGCCATCCCTAATGATTTAATTTTGTCTTCGCGATTACAGACACCATTCCTAAAGAACGACAACGAGTATTGCAATTCCAGCGTGCACATTGTAACAAACACTCATTTGCTTAGCTCTACGTCTTTGCATATGTGCTTCTTCCCAAACCAGGACAGATGTGAAATAAAAGAGTCAGAAGACTCACCTGCCAATCGGATTCGTGCTTCAATAATCCAACGAGTGTCAGTAGGAATACCTTTGATCATCAGTACCCTCATCCGTTCCAAACGAGCTTTGTAAACCTTCATCAGAGATTTTTGAGGGAGAGAAGGAAATTGCTTGTGAAGATTACGAGAGCTTCTTCCATCTTGAAATGGCTTAATCTGTAATACTAAAACACAAAATTAAATCACACCAATCACACAATATTATACAAAAATTGCATGGGTTGCCTCCCTACGAGCGCTAAGTTTAAAGTCGTCAGCTAGACGTGACTTTTCGAATGTTAGCTGGATTAGAAAGTGTGACACTTTCTTTTTGTCGTTTAAATGATTCTCCCCAGTAGTGCTTAACACGCTTGTTTTAACCTTGAAAGTTTTGTTGGAGTCAGGATCATGTATCTCAACTGCTCTGTCTTGTAAAACCTTGGTGATCACAAATGGACCTGACCACCGTGATTTTGGCTTCCATGGGAAGAATTCCACCCTTGATTTGTTTAACAGTACCTTCTGCCCTGGTTCCAGTTGTATGCGCACTAACTTCTCATCAAGTTTTTTCCTTGCCTTTTCCTTGTACAATTTGGCATCCTCAAAAGGCTGTATGTGAAATTCCTCCAATTCGTTGAGCTGGTGGAACTCTTTCTCTTCTGTTGCTTGTAGTGTAAGAATAGGCTTCTTCAGTACGCAGTGCTATTTATCTTCAGGCTCCACAGGTAATTGACATGTTTTATGTTTGTCAGTAGAACTTTGTCTTTCATCAAAGTTCTGATCGGTACTATGTATCACATCAAGTCTGAAACATTCATCCTTCTTTTCATCATTTGGGAAATTCATGGCCTTGAAAACATTGAATGTTACTTCTTGGTCTTGTACCCTCATGGTTAGTTCTCATTTTTGCACATCAATCACAGTTTTACCTGTAGCCAAGAATGGTCTCCCGAGGATGATTGGCACGTCTGCGTCTTCCTCCATATCAAGGACAATAAAATCAGTTGGGAAAATGAATTTGTCAACCTTGACCAGCACATCCTCAACTACACCTCTTGGAAATACGAGCGTTCTATCAGCAAGTTGTAGTGAGACTGAAGTGGGCATTGTTTCTCCAATCTGCAGTTTCCTGAAAATAAAAAAGGCATCAAGTTAACACTAGCACCTAAATGAAACAGAGCCTTACCGAAGTCATGTTCTCTTATGGTGCAAGGAACAGCGAAACTGCCAGGATCTTTCAACTTTGGAGGAAGTTTTCTCTGAATGATGGCGCTGCATTCTTCTGATAATGCTACTGTCTCATAATCTCCCAATCTCCACTTTCGTGAAAGAATGTCTTTCATGAATTTGGCATAGCTGGGCATTTGTTCCAACGCTTCTGCAAATGGAATGTTGATATGTAGCTTTTTGAACACCTCCAAGAATCGAGCAAACTGCTTGTCCAGTTTATTCTTCTGAAGACGCTGAGGAAAAGATGGAGGTGGAGTGATCTGTTCTTTTTCCTTTGCTTTTTTTTCCTCCATCTGTTGCTTTGTTTCTTTTGGAACTTCCTCAGCAGTTGTTTTTGGCTCCAACATCTTTGTTGATTCCAGTACCGCTTTTTAACATGATGGCATGGCATTGCTCCTTTCCCATGTTCCTTGGATTTGGCTCTGTGTTGCTAGGAAGGTTACCTGACGGTCTGTAACTCTGAGCATTGGCCAGTTGTCCAATTTGATTCTCCAGTGCTTTAATAGAAGCAGATTGACTTTGAATTAATGCTGCTTGGGATTGAAACATAGCATCATATCTTGCTACTTGAGAGTCGTGTTTTGCTTCCATCTTTTTCAAGTGGATCAACACTTCTGTTATTCCTGATTCATTTGGCTGCTCCTAGCCTTTTTTCTGTTGTTGGTATCCGGGTGGTGGATTGTTCATTTGCCCTGAATTGTTGCTCCATGCGAGATTGGGATGATTCCTCCACCCTGGGTTGTAGGTATTAAAATATGGATTGTTCCCTGTCTATTGAAATTGTTGACATAATTCACCCTTTATTTATGTTGGTTGAAAGATTCTGACTCAGGTGCTCCTCCAAATGGTGAACTTGTGGATCCACCATTAACTTTCATGTTAAGACTTTCCAGATTTTTGCAAATCACATCCAGCTTGGAATTCAGTGTTGTGTTGGATCCAACTTCATAAATTCCTGCACTTCTTTGAATCATGCTCATTTTTGTTGGCCACAAGGAGTTGTTGTTGGCAATTTCTTCAATTAAGTCCCATGCTTGATCTTCTCCTTTTGCCATTAAAGCTCCTCCAGCAGCAACATCAATTGTGGTTCTCATTATTCCAGAAAGTCCATTGTAGAAGGTTTGGACTTGTAGCCACTTTGCGATCTCATGATGAGGACATTTACGGAGTAAATCTTGGAATCTTTCCCAAGCTTCGCAAAAGGATTCTGAATCTTGCTGCACGAAGGATGTGATGTCATTCCTCAACTTTGCAGTTCTGGCTGGTGGAAAGTACTTTGCAAGGAATTTGGTGGCTAGATTGTTCCAAGTTGTGATGGAACCTGCTGGTAATGAATGTAGCCAAGCTTTAGCTCTGTCTTTAAGGGAATATGGAAAAACCCGCAGTCTCATTGCTTCTTTAGCTACTCGATTGTAATTGAAAGTACCGTAAGCTTCCAGTAAGTTGCTGATGTGGGAATTAGGATCTTCAGTTGTATTTCCCCTAAACTGTACTAACTGCTGAATCATCTGGATGCATGTTTTGATGTCACCCGCATTTGCTGGTAAGAGAGGAAGTACAATACAGGAAATGAAGCCGTCGACCACCGGAATGGTTCTGTCTCGAATGGGTATCAGTGGTGCAACGTTCAAAGGTTCTGGTTCCATGTTGACTAAAGCTTCTTGGCCTTCTCGCCTTTCCCTTCTCATCTGTCTGATGGTTCTTTCAATTTCTGGGTCAAGCGGTCGGAGTTCAAAGCTTCTGGTTCATCTCATGTAGTTTCTGAGAACCTGAAACATAAGAAAACAACAATAATAAGTAAAAAGAAAATTAGATACAAGTAACGAATCTAACCTCAAAACTAATAGTGAAAGATAATAAGTCCCCGGCAACGGTGCCAAAAACTTGACCGGTATAAACACACGCGTATAACGCAAGCGCACGTATCGTTCAAGTAGTATAAAAAGTATCGATCCCACAAGGACTTAAAACCTTTGCTATTAATTTTTTGTGAAGTCAAATGTTTACAAGTATCTAATAGATTGATTGTTTGATTGGGTGGTGACTTTAAAACTTAAAACAAGTAAATAAAATTTCTTGAAAGTAGATTGAAGAAAATTCAAATTTATAAAACTATCCAGGGTTGTGAATCCTTCAATATCTATTAAAGATGAAGTGGTTATCTTACAGTTGGGTAATATATTAATTTATTAACCTGAAACACAAAATTATGTAAAAGCCTTTTCCGATGGTCGATTACAAATACCCAGTATAACCCAATTGAACCATATGTCTATGTCAACCAAATTACCTGGATTCATTAAGTTTAAGTTCCAATTATGGCTACCCCCGCCCGACAGGTATATTCCTATCCTGTAAGGAAATCTATTAAAGGGTTATCTATCCTCAAGGAAGATTGTGGGATATTGAGTCTAAGGTCTTTAACCTAAAATCTATTTTCCAAGTTCATTTTAAGTTTACCTAATCAATTTTATTAATGGCCAGTTAATAAAAAGCATTAAGATTAAGACTCAATAAATAAACCTTTATATTATCCAAGCTATAATCTAACCCCTTATAAACCGGTAATATTGGATTTCATCACAACCCCAGATAACTGGCTTAGTTACGACACATATTTACGGGTAGTAAAAATTTAAATAAAATAAAAGACATAAAGTAAAATACTTAAAATTAAATACTGAAAAGTAAATTCCTGAAAAGTAAAAAAAAGTAAAAAGTAAAAATTAAAAAAATAAAAGTAAATTACTGAAAATAAATTGCTGAAGAGTAAATTGCTGAAAAGTAAATTATTGAAATTAAATAAAGTAAAAGTACAATAAAAGAAAATGCTGGCGGTTAGAGGATCAACTTTTATTACTACTATTTTAGATATCTCCCTTAATATAATATATTAACTTTGCGTGATAATTACCAACCAGCCATATAGGCGGTATCTTAATTAAGTCAAATTAATAATTAATTACCAACCGACCAACCAGGCGGTATCCATACTTAGTCAGGTTAAAACCAATTTATAATTAATTACCAACCGGCCAATATAGCGGTATCATCATTAAGTTAGGTTTTAAATAGTTTATATTTTATATTTAAGGGAGATTAATCTTAATAGCAATAATAAAAGCTTTACCTTTCACCCCAGCAAAGGGGAATTACCTCCTCATTGCTTGAAAAATAAAAACTGCAAAAGTAAAGAAAGGAAATGATTGTGCGTAAAAGTAAATTGCGGAAAGTAAAAACTGAAAAATAAAGAAAAGAAAGTGCGAAAGCGGAAATTAATTACTGAAAGCTGTAAATAAACAAACAAGATACAATCTTCTTATTTATTCTTTAGGAATTTCAAAGAAGAAAGTATGAATTTTACAAATGAAATGGCTTGGTATTTATAGGCAAAATTTTGCCTCCATCAAATCATCCATCAAATTCTCCACCAAATCTATTATTAATTTCTCCACTAATTACTCCTCCAAATCCATTATTAATTGCTCCACTAATTGGTTATCATGTTTGGTGACGATTTGATAATTTGATAATTTATTTATTAATTTAATTTTTTTGCTTTGAAAATGACTTTAATAATTACACACAACATACTTCTGGATGGTTCATCAATTTCGGTCATGAAAGCTTCGGAATTCTAAAATATTCGGTCTTTCTAAGTTGTAGATATTTGAGTCTTCTTTAATCCGACACTTGAATCAGCTCAATCCGATATCGGAGTAAACATTTATGCCCAAAATACGACAGATGTGCAAAACTGGAATTTCCAAAACTACACTTTGTCAAAAACGCCCTTTCAAGTTTCCAATCTCCAAAATTAAAATATCAAGTCCAATAATTGCCCTTATTTGACCCGTATTTCATCCTAAATGATTTCATTGAGACCCGATATTATTTTATCTGCAAAATAAACTAAAACACATCAAAATGTTCATCAAACCCGAGAAACTAAATAAAATATTAAGTTAAAGGGGTGGTAAATATTGATATATTTTCCGCTCATCACACTTGTGCGTGTTATTGGAGCATAACGGCATATTTCTCATATATTTAAGTATTGGATACTTATGCATGTGTAATAGGAGGTTGTGTTTACCGATGGTACGGAAACAGCTTCGCTCTATATAGACCCATCGGAATCACATTGGTAGTATGACTGTGTGTCTATGGGAGTCCGAATCAGGGTAGGTGTATTTGGTCTTAATCTGAGACTTGCACCGCTAATACTTGTGACAATCAATATACTTTGGTTTTGGTCATCCAGGGCTTTAACAGGTTCTGTGTACGCCTCTTCTGGGTATATTGAGAATCGTAGTGTATTGGGTGTGATGTCAAGATGGAAGTATCACTCTAGTCATAGTGGAGATGATGATCACGTAGGATATGGAAATGGTGCTCTTATATGCTGCAGCTATCGGGATAATATGACTAGGTCATGTTTATCCGATTATAGAGACTAGTTACCAGAGATCCGATATGTGCTTCGTACGGGGTAGACACAATTCCAGCCCCAGGCCTAGCACGTGACATCCGATACTGGATCGCAATACTCAATACTACGTATACTATGCCTGATATAGATTACATATTCCTTTAAGAATATTTCTTTAGAATTGGGTAGGCACGGTGCTTTGCTAGAAACCAACCATTTCTTGTAAATCGGTAAAAATGTAGTACTAGGTACGTACGTGTTCGGATAAACCGACGACTGGATTTACTGCCAACATATCCGGGGATCTCATGGGTCACTTCCCGAAGATTCATCGATGACGTATGACTCGCATATTATTAATGTGGGATTAATTAGAAGAGAGATAAAATAAATCTAGGATTAATTACGGTGATTTTTATCTGGGATAAAATTCATATTAAAGAGAGAGAACGATTAATTTGGAATTAATCGATAAAATAATATAATCGATATATTATACGAAATTAGATTTCGACGTGGAATTAAAATTAGATTTTAATTCGGGCGAACGAGTTAATTTAAAATTAATTCGTTAGCGACGTGAATAGTAATTTTGCTAGGCATAATTATTTAATTAAATTTGATTTAATTACGTTGCAACAGAAAATTCGTTAATTCGGAATTAACGAACCCGAGCCCGGGAGTGTTTGCGGGCCCACTCGCATTTCAAATCGAGTGGGGCCCACAAGTAACATCACGCGTCGCATCACTAGTCAACTTTAACACTTTAATGTGATGGAATTTGTTGGTTGATGGTTGAGTGTGGAACACAATAAAGTGATGCCTTGAAAGACATTTACCATTTTTTTTATTATTTTGGTATTTGACTTTCATTTTGTGTATTAGATTACACAACACTCATCTCTCTCTCTTCTCTCCTATTCGGCCAAGGGCCAATTTTTTCACTCTTTTGTTTCTCCTTTGCCGAGAGCAACACAAGGGGAAATAGAAAAATTGTGTCAATTTTTCAAGAGTGCTAGCACACCAAATGGGTCACAGAAAGGTGATAGGGAAACCTATCTATAAGCATGGAATCCATTTACAAAGCTTGGAGCTTGGAGCACACATGGAGGGCTTGACCGAAACCAACAAGGAACACAAATTGGACCTTGCCCGAGAGCTTCAAGGAAATTTTTGTTGTACTTCGCATCGCAAAAGCCGATCAAAGTGAGTATTCCACAACTTTACTTTGTTGTATTCACATGTTTTCATAGCTTAATTTGATCTTGGGATAACCTAGAAACTCAACAATGGTATCAAGAGCCTTGATTAATCATGAAATTAGATTTAGGGTAAAATTTGGGTAAAATTGATTTGAGCATGATTTGATGAAATTGATTGATTGAATATGCTTGAATGATGATAACATAGTGTTATGCATGATCAATTTGATGAAAATTGAATTGGATCAAATTTTCCCCAAATAGTAGGCTTGGCCGAAAGTTGTAGTACCTTAAATGTCATGGTAATTTTGTTTTTTGATCATTGGATGAGTTGAAAGACTTAGGAAATGTTGATTTACGATTAATTTGATTGAAATCGAAATCGGACAAAAAATCCCCAAATTGCCGTGAAAAAAATAAGCGTGGAAATGAATTGATTTTTTGATTCAATAATATTGGACATGTGTTGATGATAATTAGCATGATTAATTGAGTACATTGGTATTTTGGAAATGTTAATTTGGTTAATTAATTATGGCTAATACACTTTAAATAATTTAATTGTGTTATTTGGAATATTGTGATTAAATTGGTTGGGCTAAATTTGGAATTGGGCTAATAATGTTGTATTTGGGCTTAATGGGCTTGGTTGGGCGAAGTATGGTTTATGTTAATTGGTTGGATCCAATTGGGCCTAAAACCATTTCCATAAAGTCCAAATATATATAATGGACCTTTAAAATTTTAATTGGCCTAATGGGGTTAAATTGATTTTTGGCAAAAGGGTGATTCCTTATTGGGCTTTGGTTGCCAAAGTCCATGCCTTATAATTAATTGAAAGCCCATTAGACTTTAATTAAATTGACATTGGATGTTAATTGGGCTTTGAGACCCGTAATGATTAGATTTAGAATCTAAGTCGCTAAAGGCACATTAATAAAGTGTAATTATTTAATTTGGAATTAAATAAAGAATTAGTATTGAATACAAATTAAATTGGATTTAATATTGTAGTTTGATATAATTTAAGAATTCGTACTTTGTGTACTTATTCTTAAACGAGTTGGACTCGCACAAATCAAATCGTTGTTTGAACATTGGATGGTCATTAATTTCAGATTAATTAATTGGATTTGATTGATTGATAACATGCTTTGTGTGAATACATGGATGTGATGTATGAATAATGAATATCAGATGGATATTAGATGGGTGAGGGCAATTTTGGAAACTGTTGTAATAAATTTAGAATTTATTAAATTGTACCTGCGTGTCCAGCCTATTACCTCTTAATTCTTTGTATTTCTCTTCTCACCTATTCCCCTCAATGTAAATGAGGTTTCTTTAGAAGTGTTATGTAATTGGGTAGAAGTAAGATTTGTGCTAGCGAGAGAGAGGAAATGGAGAGATTTGTTCTAGGAACAAAATGTTTTAAATATCCATCCGTATATCATTATTAATTTATTTACAACGCCTTATTATGCTTTTAGAATGCATGTTTAAGGGTGTATGATGAGACCTAATCAAAGATAATTACGCGAAAAACCCTCAATAAATATTAAGCGTTTTCCTTCCATTGAATGATTCATTCTCAAGATCCAAGATTGGCACTGGTTTGTTGGCCAAAGTCAAGACCTTTGTCCATCGCGGATGTGTTTGAATCATGAAGGCTTTGTTCCATATCGCATGTCTTGTCCAAGTTGTGATTTGTTGGCCAAAGTCAAGATCACTTCTTGTCCATGGACATCGATTACGAAGCTTTCCAAGGTCAATGGGTCCCACTTAACTGGAATCATTAAGTTTGTTGTGCCAAAGCCAATGCTTAGTTGATTCAGAGGAAAAAGGTTAGGAAAATATATCGGATATATTGGCATATATTAGAAATGTGTTTCGGACTTGGATGTCCACCTACTGGATCTAGGAATTGGATGAGATCCAATTGATCTTAGAGATCTAACTAGTGAAATAACATACAACTTGTTGGCCAAAGTCATGGTTGTGTGTTATTTAACGGGATCCTAGCCCACTGGGAAACTAGGTTTCCCGAGTACTCAACAGAGGGTTAGAGGCCCGCCGAAAAATAGTGGGAGGCAAGTATTAAATTTTCAATTTCGTTTAGATACTTTCCAATACACGCTCATTTCAATTTTTCGTCATTACTTAAATGTATTAGTTGGACTAATATTTAATCATTGTTTTAATTAAACAGTTAGACTTTTTTCAAACTATTTCAAATAATAGTTGATTATATAATTGGATTATAGTAATCAATATATTTGAATTTAAATAAACAAATTACAATTGATTATATAGTTAGACTATAGTAATCATTATATTCAATAGTACCTGAAATCGTTGATTTCATAGTTGGAATATAGCAATCAAGATAACTGAAAGATTAGTGTTAAAAACATAATCCTATGAGAAAATGTCATTAAACGACTTTAATTTTCTAATTAGGAATAAAACTTCAGGATAGTCCTAAAAACTAAGAAGTTACTCTATTTGATAGAGAAACCTCTATGGCCTAAGCCCGGAGTTGAGCAAATAGTAGAGCATGAGTTTTGGATGACTCATGGTGATGATAAATTTAGTGCTCAATCCATTATGCTTACCGCAATGACATTTTAATTCCCTCATCAAAATTAAGGATTAGATCATTGTACCACGATGATGAAATTAAAGATCTTCATATATTTATTCTTAAATCTTAGAAGTACAAATTGCATAAGAAGCTCTTTCGCTCGTGTGTGTCAGAGGGTACATCTGTCGAGAACTAGGTGTCACAGATGATTACTGACATTGATCAGCTAGGTTAGCTGGGCATTACCTTCGTGGCCGAGACTACCAAAGATTTGATCTTATAGTCTCTACCCGAAAGCTGGGGCAGGTTCATTGTGAATCAAGAGTAAACTCTTGGAGAGTTGATGGCTATGCTCTAGGAGGCACAACCAGAGCTTCTAAAATGGGCAAAGGGAAAATCATCATAGTCTTATAGGAAGACAAAGGACATATCCCAAGATGTCTGCCTAAATTATGGCAAACAGGGTCACTGGAAGCGTGACTGCCGTATGGACAAGGAAGACGTGAAGGAAGTGAAGAGGGGCAAGGCTCGGGCTTCAAGAATGTTTGTCATAAACATGTTCATTACTAGTTTCAAAATTGGATTTTGATACTAAGTGTTGTACATAAGATATGTACTGATGTGCAGAATCTGCTGATTATCAGGATACCAACTTCATTTGAGATTGATCTGCGAATTGGAAACGGGATGAGAATCGCTATTTTAACCGTAGAATCCTAAGTTTAAGAACTACCATTTGGGTGTGTACTTAAATTAGGAAACTGTTAAAATGTAACTAGTTTGACTAGAAATATTATCTCTATATCAGAGTTTAATCTGTTGCGGATATACCTTTATATTCTAGAACACTAAAGTGTTTCATTTTATAAAGATGATATTGAGATAAGCACATTAGATGTGAATAACAGTATTTATATTTTGAATATAAATGAATCTCAGACATATAACATGACAAACAAATAGCTCAAACCTGATTTAATCAGATGAGACTTATTTGTGGCATTGTTTCCTGGGACACAATAAACAAGACTCGTATATCCACACTTTTGAAGAGTGGATACTAGGACGGATTTGATCCTATTCAAATGATGTCTACGAATCTAGTTCATTAGGTAAAATGCCTAAAACACCTTTTACTTGGTAAAAGTGATAGTGCCACCGATCTGTTAGCCCTCGTTCATAGTGACGTAAGTGGGCCCATATCTAGCCAGGCTAGAGGTGGAAATGAACACTTTGTAACCTTTACGGATGTGGCATCGCGTTATGGTTATGTGTTTCTTTTGAAACACAAATCGAAAACTTTTCATATATTCAATGAGTTTCGACACAAAGTAGACAGACAGATCGGCTAAAGTATAAAACCGTCACGGTTAGACCATGGTGGAAAATACTTAAGCAATAAGTTTCTCAATTACTTGAAAGAGTATAGTATTCTTTCAATGTGAACTCTTCAACAGAACACCTCAATTTGATGGTGTGTCCGAACTGAGAAACCAAATTTTGTTGGACATGATAAGGTTAATAATGAGTCGCTCTGAGCTACCATTTTCCTTCTATGGATATGCATTTAACAGTGCAACACTTATTTTGAATAAGGTTCCATAAAAATTTGTTTGACAGACTTCATATTAGATATGAACAGGAAAGAAATCGGGTTTTCTCATTCCTGAAGATTTGGGAATGCTGGGCATATGTTTGGATGATACCAAACTAGAACCCAAATCGGATAAGTGCCTAATTTGTGGGTTATCCTAGGGTTACCAAAGTATAGTACTTATACAACTCACAAGAGAACAATTTAATTGTTGCTCTCCATGTGGTTTTCCTAAGAGGAATACCTATATGCAGTGGTAAGTGGGAGGAAAGTAAGACTCGATGAAAATCAGAGTAATACTATTCCAGGCACCGATTTCTTAATGGAAGACAAATAGTTCATCAGGGATGAAACTATACCAATAATCTTCGAATACACAAGAACCGCGTAAGTCGGAGAGAGTCAGAAAACAACCTTGGAGGTATGAGTTTCTGATCTCACCTCATGAAGATGACAATCTTATTGAGGAATACGAACCGACTACGTATGAGGAAGTGATACAAGGTATCGACTACCTATTATGGCAAAGTGCCATGAAGTCCGAAATGGATTCCATGTATACCAACCAAGTTTGGACACTGGTTGATGTACCGGAAGGCATTGTGCCTATTGGTACTATATGTGTCTTCAAGGAAGACATACATGGAGGGCAACATACTAACGTACAAAGCTAGGCTTTTAGCGAAAATGTATCATTATCAACATTGTGTTGATTACGACGAAACCTTTTACTAATTACCATGGTTAAATCCATTTAGATAATGCTTGCTGATGCTGCATGTTTTATTTATGAAATATGGCAGCTGAACGTCAAAATCGCTTTCCTTAAAACGAAACCTTTTGGAGGATGTTTACAACATCCTGACGGTTTTGTCGTACCTAAACGAGCAAACAAGGTTTTCAAGTTAATTCGATCCATTGATGGATTGAAGCAAGCATTGAGTTCTTGGAACTATAGTTTTGATGTAATCATAATGGTATATGATTTAATTCAAAACAATAATAATTCTTGTGTATATAAGGAAGTTAGTGGGAGCGCACTGACAGTGAATGTCCTATAAAATGATGATAAATCATTTCTTGGAAATGATATTCCCATAATACAATCGGTGAAAGCTTGGCTTTCATGAAAAATTCACCGTTGAATTCTTGGGAGAGACAACCTTTATTCTAGGAATAAAGATCTACTGGGATAGATCTAAAAGTTGTTGGCATTCTCCGAGAACTCGTACATTGAAATAAATATACGCGACCTGGTGTCTCATATGCTTTGAGCATATGGAGTCATAATCAGGCCAATCCTAGTGATGGTCACTGGATTGATGTTAAGAACATCCTTAAGTATCTTAGATGAACTAAGGATGCTTTCTTAAGTTATGGAGAAGAAGAACTTGAAGTGACTGGGTTCACTGTTGCAATTTTCCTAACCGATAAAAAAGACTATAAGTCGTAATAAAGGATACTATATAGTTTGAATAACGGAACAGTGAGCTGGAAATCTTCCAAGCAAGATATTGTTACCGAATAAACAACAAAAGTGGAATATTGCTGCAGCTGAGGTAGCAATATAAGCCATTTGGATCTTAATAATCCTAATTAGATTAGGTGTAGTTCTGTTAGCGGCTGAGCTAGGCTTCAGCACAGGCTAAAGAATTAATGGTCTCATCAATGATCAAAATATATAATTCAATTATTTCATCTGATCGAATAAATTGCATCAGATGATAACTTTGCAAATCCGCTGACAAAAGCATTTTCTCAGCAGAAGTTTGAGCGACCCGTACATAGTTCAAGTGTAGGACACTTGAGTGATTGGCTATAGGCCAAGTGGGAGATTGTTGGACAATTATGACCCATAGCATCACTATTTGTACAGAACATTGTGTTGTTGTAAAAATAACTATGTGACAAAAGAATTGCTCTTTTATCATTTATAATTAGATTACCGGGAATATAAATAATGATAAAAGTCCATATGATTAGTTCCGGATTGATAAGATATGAGACAGTATCAATCTATGAAGGTTTAATCATTAAAACATCTCTAGTCGTAGTATTATCGAGATTGGACATCGATAATGCGGAATAGACTAGTATTGCACTTGTGCGTGTTATGGGAGCATAATGACATAGTTCTCATATATTTAAGTATTGGATACTTATGCAAGTGTAATAGGAGGTTTTGTTTACCGATGGTACGGAAACAGCTTCGCTCTGGATAGACCCCTCGGAATCCCATTGGTAGTATGAGTGTGTGTCTATGGGAGTCCGAATCAGGGTAGGTGTATTTGGTCTTAACTTGAGACTTACACCGCTAATACTTGCGACAATCAATATACTTTGGTTTTGGTCGTCCAGGGCTTTAACAAGTTCTGTGTACGCCTCTTCTGGGTATATTGAGAATCATAATGTATTGGGTGTGATGTCAAGATGAAAGTATCACTCCAGTCATAGTGGAGATGATGATCACGTAGGATACGTAACTGGTGCTCTTATATGTTGCAGCTATCGGGATAATATGACTAGGTCATGTTTATCCGATTATAGAGACTAGTTACCAGAGATCCGATATGTGTTTCGTATGGGGCAGACACAATTCCAGCCCCAGGCATAGCACGTGACATCCGATACTTAATCGCAATACGCTATACTACGTATACTACGCCTGATATAAATTACATATTCCTTTAAGAATATTTCTGGAGAATTGGGTAGGCACAGTGCTTTGCTAGAAGCCAACCATATCTTGTAAATCGGTAAAAACGTAGTACTAGGTACGTACGTGTTTGGATAGTCCGACGACCGGATTTACTGCCAACATATCCGGGGATCTCATGGGTCGCTTCCCGAAGATTCACCGATGACGTATGACTCGCACATTATTAATTTGGGATTAATTAGAATATAGATAAAATTAATCTAGGATTAATTACGGAGAATTTTATCTGGGATAAAATTCATATTAAAGATAGAGAACGATTAATTTGGAATTAATCGATAAAATAATATATTCGATATATTATACGAAATTAGATTTCGACGCGGAATTAAAATTAGATTTTAATTCAGGCGAACGAGTTAATTTAGAATTAATTCGTTAGCGATGTGAATAGTAATTTTGCTAGGCATAATTATTTAATTAAATTTGATTTAATTACATCGCAACAGAAAATTCATTAATTCAGAATTAGCGAACTCGAGCCCGGGAGTATTTGCGGGCCCACTCGCATTTCGAATCGAGTGGGGCCCACAAGTCACATCACGCGTCGCATCACTAGTCAACTTTATCACTTTAATGTGATGGAAGTTGTTGGTTGATGGTTGAGTGTGGAACACACTAAAGTGATGGCTTGAAAGACATTTACCATTTTTTTATTATTTTGGTATTTGACTTTCATTTTGTGTAATAGATTACACAACACTCATTTCTCTCTCTTCTCTCCCATTCGGCCAAGGGCCAATTTTTTCTCTCTTTTGCTTCTCCTTTGCCGAGAGCAACACAAGGGGAAATAGAAAAATTATTGCAATTTTTCAAGAATGCTAGCACACTAAAGGGGTCACACAAAGGTGATAGGGAAACCCATCTATGAGCATGGAATCCATTTACAAAGCTTGGAGCTTGGAGCATACATGGAGGGCTTGACCGAAACCAACAAGGAGCACAAATTGGACCTTGTCCGAGAGCTTCAAGGAAATTTTTGTTGTTCTTCACATCGCAAAAGCCGATCAAAGTGAGTATTCCGTAACATTACTTTGTTGTATTCACATGTTTTCATAGCTTAATTTGATCTTGGGATAACCTAGAAACTCAACAGATATGAATACTTCGCAACCTTTACGGATGTGGCATCGCGTTATGGTGATGTGTTTCTTGTGAAACATATATCAGAAACTTTTGATAAATTCAAACAGTTTCGATACGAAGTAGACAGACAGATCGGCTAAAGTATTAAACCGTCACAGTTAGACCATGATGAAAAATACTTAAGCAGTGAGTTTCTCAACTATTTGAAAGAGTATAGTATTCTTTCACAATGGGCTCCTCTCGGAACACCTCAATTGAAAGGTGTGTCCAAACGGAGAAACCTAATTTTGTTGGACATGATAAGGTTAATGATGAGTCGCTCTGAGCTACCATTTTCCTTCTTGGGATACGCATTTAAACATTGCAAAACTTATTTTTAATAAGGTTCCATAAAAATCTGTTTGACAGACTTCATATAGATATGAACAGGAAAGAAACCGGGTTTTCTAATTCCTGAAGATTTGGGAATGCTGGGCAATATGTTTGGATGATACAAAACTAGAACCCAAATTGGATAAATGCCTAATTTGTGGGTTATCCTAGGGTAACCAAAGTATAATACTTATACAACTCACAAGAGAACAATTTAATTGTTGCTCTCCATGCAGTTTTCCTAAGAGGAATACCTATATGCAGTGGTAAGTGGGAAGAAAGTAAAACTCGATGAAAATTGGAGTAATAATGTTCAAGGCACCGATTTCTTAATGGAACACAAACAGTTCATCAGGGATGAAACTGTACCACAATCTTTGAATACACAAGAACCACATAAGTCGGAGAGAGTCAGAAAACAACCTAGGAGGTATGGGTTTCTGATCTCACCTCGTAAAGATGTCAATCTTATTGAGGAACACGAACTGGCTACGTATGAGGAAGTGATACAAGGTATCGACTCCCTATTATGGTAAAGTGCCATGATGTCCGAAATGGATTCCGTGTATACCAACCAAGTTTAGACACTGGTTGATGTACCAAAAGCCATTGTGCCTATTGGTACTATATAAGTCTTAAGGAAGACATACATGGATGGAAACATACTAATTAACGAAACAGTGAGCTGGAAATCTTCCAAGCAAGATACTGTTACCGAATAATCAACAAAAGCGGAATATTGCTTCAAGCTGAGGCAGTAATATAAGCGATTTGGATATATAATAATCCTAATTAGATTAGGTGTAGTTCTGTTAGCGGCTGAGCTAGGCTTCAGCACAGACTAAAGAATTAATGGTCTCATCAATGATCCAAATATAATACTTCAATTATTTCATCTGATTCGTCAGATCATACATCGTGGCAATGTGATGATCGAATAAATCGCATCAGATGATAACATTGCAAATCCACTGACGAAAGCATTTTCTCAGTAGAAGTTTGAGCGACCCGCACATAGTTCAGGTGTAAGACACTTGAGTGATTAGCTATAGCCAAGTGGGAGATTGTTGGAAAATTATGACCCATAGCATCATTATTCTTACAGAACATGGTGTTGTTGTACAAATTAACTATGTGACAAAGGAAATTGCTCTTTTATCATTTGTAATTGGATTACCAAGATACATAAATGATAAAAGTCCATATGATTAGTACCAGATTGATAAGATATGAGACAGTATTACACTTGTGCGCGTTATGGAAGCTTAACGACATAGTTCTCATATATTTGAGTATTGGATACTTATGCAAGTGTGATAGGAGGTTCTGTTATTCGTTGGATCGCGAATAGCTTCGCTCTGGATAGACCCCTCGGAGTCCCAATGGTAGTATGACTATGTGTCTATGGGAATCTGAATCAGGGTAGGTGTATGTGGTCTTAACCTGAGACTTGCATTGCTAATACTTGCGACAATCAGTATAATTTGGTTTTGGTCATCCAGAGCTTTGACAAGTTCTGCGTACGCCTCTTCTGGGTATACTGAGAATCGTAGTGTATTGGGTGTGATGTCAAGATGGAAGTATCACTTCAGTCATATGGAGATGATGATCACGCATGATACAGAACTTGTACTCTTAAATGCTGCAGCTATCGGGATAATATGACTAGGTCAGGATTATCCGATTACATAGACTAGTTGCTAGTGATCTGATCTATGCTTCGTACGGGGCAGACACAATTCCAGCCCAAGGCATAGCATGTGACATCTGATACTGGATAGTATTACGTAATACTTTGTATACTACGCCTGATAAATATTATATATTCCTCATTGAATATTTCTGGAGAATTCGATAGGCACGATGCTTTACTATAAGCCAACCATGTCTTGTAAATCGGTGAGTATGTTGTACGGGGTACGCACATGTCGGATGGTCCGACAACCGTATTTACTGCCAACATATCCATGGATCTCTTGGGTCGCTTCCCAAAGATTCATCGATAACATTTGACTCGAACAAAATTAATTTAGGATTAATTATGAGAGAGAAAATTAATCTAGGATTAATTACGGCAAGAATTTATCTAGGATTAAATTCGTATAGAAGAGAGAACGTGATTAATTTGGAATTAATCGGCAAAGTAAATTTAATAGTTAAATTGGATTTTACTATTTAATTTATTTAATTGGGCTAAAATAATATATTGGATATATTAAATTGAAATTGGATTTCAATACAGAATTAAAATTGGATTTTAATTCAAGCAAAGGAATTAATTTGGAATTAATTCGCAAGCGACATTCGTAATACTTTTGCTATGCATTGTTATTTAATTAAATTGGATTTAATTATGTCGCAACTGAAAATTCGTTCAGTCGGATTAAAAGAACCGGGCCCAAAGTGTGTTGTGTAATTGTATGAATAATGTATATCGGATGGATATTAGTTGGGTGGGGGCAATTTTGGAAATTGTTGTAAGTATGGTACTTATTTATTTAAATTAGACCTGCGAGTCCAGCCTTTCACCTCCTTATCTCTTTGTATTTGTCTTCTCACCAATTCCCCTCAATGCAAATGAGATTTCTTTAATGTATTATGTAATTGGGTAGAAGTATGTAAAGTGCTAGCGGGAGAGAGGAAATAGAGAGATTTGTTCTATGAACAAATTGTTATATATCCATCCGCATATCATTATTAATTTTATTCGCGCCTTATTATGCTTTTAGAATGCATGTTTAAGGGTGTATGATGAGACATAATCAAAGATAATAAATTGGTTACCAATTTACGTGAAAAACCCTCACTTTAATATTAAACGTTTTCCTTCCATTGAATGGTTCTTTCTTAAGATCCAAGATTGGCAATGGTTTGTTGGCTAAAGTCAAGATCATTGTCCATCGCAGATGTGTTTGAACCACGAAGGCTTTATTATATATCGCATGTCTTGGGCAGTTGTGACTTGTTGGCCAAAATCAAGGTCATTTCTTGTTCATCGACGTGGATTACGAAGCTTTCCCATTTTCAATGGGTCGCGCTTAACTGGAATCATTAAGCTTGTTGAGCCAAAGCCAAGACTTAGTTGATTCAGAGGAAAATGTTAGGATGATTTACTGGATATATGTTTTGGACTTGGAGGTCCACCTACCGGATCTAGGAATTGGATGAGATCCAATTGATCTTAAAGATCTACGTAGTTAGGTTTCATACAGCTTGTTGGCCAAAGCCAAGGTTGTGTGTTATTTAACGGGATCCTAGTCCACTAGGAAACTGGGTTTCTTGAGTACTCCACAGAGGATTAGAGGCACGCCAAAAAATAATGGGAGGCCAGTATTAAATTTGCAATTTCATTTAATACTTGCTAAACGCGCTCTTTTATTTTATTTATCATCGTTATAATTATATATTAGTTGGACTAATATTGAATATTGCTTTCTTTAAACAGTTAGATTGTATAAGAAACTACTCCACATGTAGTTGGTTATATAGTGGGACTGTAGTAACCATTACATTTTGAGTTTACCCGAAATCGTTGATTGGATAGTTGGACTATTGCAATCAAGATGGATGGAAAGATTAGCGTTATGGACATTATCATGTGCGACAATGTTTTTTACGGCTCTAATTTTCCAGATTGGGAGATGAACTCATGATAGTCTTGGGAGCCGAGAAGTTACTATATGTCATAGAGAAACCTCTCGGGCCTGAGTCCGGAGTTGAGCAAATAGTAGAGCATAAGCTTTGGAAGATTCGTCGTGATGATAATTTTAGTGCTCACTCCGTAATGCTTGCCACAATGACTCCTAGATTTCATCGTCAGAACAAAGGATTGAATCCTTATAGTATGATGTTGAAATTGAAGGATCTTCACAGATCAAACCTTAGACCAAAGAAGGATGAATTGCAAAAAAAGCTCTTTCGCTCGCGTATGTCAGAGGGTACATCTGTTGAGCACTATGTGTTACAGATGATTACTGACATCGAACAACTAGGTCATCTGGGCATAACCTTCGAGGCTGAGACTTCCATAGATTTGATCTTACAATTTCTGCCCGACCGCTGGGGCGGGTTCATCATGAACTACAACATGATGAACCAAGACTAGACTATTGGAGAGTTGATGGCTATGCTCAAGGAGGTAGAGCCAGAGCTTCTGAAGGGCAAGAAACGCGATGACACCTTACTTCGACATCCGAGAAGGCCAAGGCTTAGCTGAAGGCTTCTGGGGGTGTGAAGAAAAAGAAGAAAAATGGCAAGGCTAAATCATCACAGTCTTCTGGGAAGACTATAGACAAATCCCAAGACATCTGCCTACATTGTAGCAAACGGGGTCACTGGAAGTGTTTCTTCCATGAGTATAAGGCGGAGTTGAAGGAAGTGAAGACTGGCAAGGCTTTGACTTCAGGTATGTTTGTTATAAACATGTCCATTACTGGTTTTAAAAATTGGATTTTTGATTCTGGATGTGGTACTCACATATGTACTGGTGTGCAGGATCTGCTAATTAGCAGGATACTGGCTTCAAATGAGATCGACCCATAAGTCAGAAACGGGACGAAATTCGTTGTTTTGGCCGTTGGGACCTATGTTTTGTATTTGCCCTTGGGGCATGTAATTACATTATGTCACTGTTATTTTCTACCTAGTTTGACTAGGAACATCATCTTTGCATCTTGTTTAACCCCTTACGGGTATACCTTTGTATTCATGAACACTGGGTGCTTTCTATATAAAGATGACATTTTGATATGTACATCATATATTAATAATAGTCTTTATATTTTGAATATAAACGAATCTCAAACATATAACATGACAAATAAAAGGCTTAAATTGAGTAAAATAGATGAAACTTATATGTTGCATTGTCGTCTGGGACACATTAACAATACTAATATATCCACTCTTTCGAAAAATAGATACTTGGATAGATTTGATCCTGTTTCATATGATGTATGCGAATCCTGTTTATTAGACAAAATGCCTAAAACGCATTTTAGCGGTAAATATGTACGAGCCACCGAACTGTTAGCCCTCATTCATGGTGACGTATGTGGGCCCATGGCTAGCCATGCTAGAGGTGGATAACAATACTTCGTAACCTTTACGGATGTTGCATCGCGTTATGGTTATGTGTATCTTATGAAACACAAGTCGGAAACTTTTGATAAATTCAAGAGTTTCGACACAAAGAAGAAAAAGAAGAAAAATAAAAGTAGAAAAATAGATTGGCAAAGTATGGTAAAAATAGTGGGTTTGACGGTGGGTGTAGAATACTTAAGCAACGAGTTTCAAGATTACTTGAAAGAGTATGGTATTCTTTCACTGGACTCCTCCCGGACACCTTAATTGAAAGTGTGTCCGAAAAAAGAACCGAATTTGTTAGACATGGTAGGTTTATGAAGAGTCGCACTGAGCTACCAATTTCCTTCAAGGGATATTGCATTGAAGAGTCAATACTTATTTTTGAATAAGTTCCTCAAAATCTGTTGGAAGACTCCATATGAAATATAGACAGGAAAAAAACCGGGTTTCTCATATCCTGAAGATTTGGGGAGGCTGGGCAACGTTAATATTTGATGGTAGCAACAACTACAAACCCAAATCAACAAGTGGCCTATTTTTAATTGGTTATCCTAGGGAAACCAAAAGTATATTATTTCCAAACCCACAAAGCAAAAAGTTTTTTGCTTTCCAATTAGTTTTCCTCGAAAAGAATTCATAAATGCAGTGGTAAGTGAGAGGAAAGTAGCGACTCGATGAAAATTCAGAGTGAAACGATTCCTGGCACCGGTATCGCCTCACGAAACACGAACAGTTCTATCAATCAAGGATAAGAACTATTCCACAATCTTAATACAAGACGAACCGCATAGGTTGGAGAGAGTCATATAACAAACTTAGAGGTATAGGTTCCTGATCTAACCTCAAAATTAGAGATTAATCTAGTGGAAATGAGCAAGCTCGTATGAGAAGCGATATAGGTATCGAACGCTTTAATGGAAAGGGCCATGAAGTCCGAAATGGATTCCAATGTTAATGCCCAACCATTTGGACCTGGTTTTTGATAACTAGAAGGCATTAGCTATTGGTAGTAAATGTTGGTTTCTATAATATGTCCCAAACAAAGATTAAGCATGTGAATACTATAAAGAATATATATTTAAACATGAAGTATGGCGGAATCATACTTACAATGCCTTGTATGAAGTAGAAGATCAAATGGTAGAAGCTCCAAGTGGTGGAGGATTCGGCCAAGAGGAGGAAGAAGACTTCAAGCTCCAAGCTCTTGTATTCCAGCTCTTTGATGGTTTCCCTATCACCTCTTTTGATCCCTTGCTTGTGCTAGCAAAAATGGAGAAGTGGAAGATCAAATCTTCCTTGCCCTTGACAATGGAGCTCTCGGCAATTTGAGAGAGAAGAGAGAATTTTTGTGAAAATGTCTTGATTAATTAATCTTCTTTGTATTACCAAAAATCAATTTATATTTATGTTATAATTTATTAAATTAATAATAAATCTATGACATAAACCATGCAATGGCTTAGAGTGTCAACACTCAAACTCCATGCAATGCCTTTGAGTGAAATGCACACTATCACCATGCAATGCCTTAGAGTGTTTTGTACACTATTAACATGCAATGCCATATCATGACAAGTGTCATGTGGGCCCCACACGTTTCCCATGAAAGTGGGCCCACGTCCACTCACGCGTTCGGGTTCGATATTTCCGAAATACCGAGCTAGCGTCGCGACGTTAATTAAATCGGATTTAAATAAATAATCGCTCCTAGCGAAATTATTATTTACGTCGCTTACGAATTAATTCTAAATTAACTCGTACGCCCGAATTAAAATCTAATTTTAATTTCGCGTCGAAATCGAATTTCGATTATTATATCGAATATAATAATTATATCGATTAATTCCAAATTAACCGTTCTCTCTCTCTAAATAAGGCACTTTATCCGAAGATAAAGTTTCTCCGCAATTAATCCAAGATTAATTAAGTTCGAATCAAATATCATAGGTGAATCTTCAGGAAGCGACCCAAGAGATCTCCGGATATTTTGGCAGTAAATACGGTCGTCGGATAATCCGAACACGTACGTACCTCGTACTACGTCTTTACCGATTTACAAGACAAGGTTGGCTTCTAGCAAAGCGCCATGCCTACCCAATTCTCCAGAAATATTCTTATAGGAATATAAGATCTGTATCAGGCGTAGTATACCGTAGTATTGCGTACATCGATCCAGTATCGGATGGTCACATGCTAGGCCTGGGCTGGAGATGTGTCTGCCCCGTACGAAACATATATCGGACATCAAGCAACTAGTCTCTTTAAATCGGACAATCCTGACCTTGTCATATTGTCCCGACGGTTGCAACCTTTTATAGAGTACTAGTTCTGTGTCCTGCGTGATCATCACCTCCATATGTCTGAAGCGATACTTCCATCTTGACATCACATCCAGTACACTACGATTCTCGATAAACCCAGAAGAGGTGTACACAGAACCGTTAAGGTCCCCAACCACCAAAACTAAAGTTTACCGATTGTCGCAAGTACTAGCGATGTAAGTCTCAGGTTAAGACCATATACACCTACCCTGATGCGGCCTCCCATAGACACGCAGACATACTACCAATGGGATTCCGCGGGGTCTATCCAGAGCGAAGCTGTTTTCCGTACCATCGGTAAAACACAACCTCCTATCGCACTTGCATAAGTATCCAATACTTAAATATATGAGAACTATGCCGTCGTGCCCTCACAACGTGCACAAGCGCAATACTAGTCTATTCCGCATTATCGATGTCCAGTCTCGATAATACTACGACTAGGGATATTTAATGATTAAACCTTTGGGGACTGATACTGTCTCATATCATTCTCAGTCCAGGTACTAATCATATGGACTTTCGCCATTTATAAGTCAAAGTAAATAATATTACAAAACGGCAAAAGGCAATTTCATTATCACATAGTTAATTTTGTACAATAATACAATATCATTTACAAACAGTGACGCTATGGGACATAATGTCTAACAATCTCCCACTTGGCCTATAGCCAGTCACTCAAGCATCTAATACCCGAACTATGTATGTGTCGTTCAAAAACTTGCTGTAGAACAGCTTTCGTCAGCGGATCTGCAATGTTGTCATCTGATGTGACCTTCTCGACTTTTACATCGCCACGATGTATAATCTCCCGAATCAGATGATAACGTCGAAGAATGCTTGGACCGTTGATGAGACCTTGGTTCCTTAGCCTGTGCTATAGCCCCGTTATTGTCACAATACAATGGAACGGGCTCAGCTGCTAACGGAACTACCTAATAATCGATTAGGAACTTTCGGATCCAAACTGCCTCCTTTGCTGCTTCAGATGCAGCGATGTACTCCGCTTCTGTTGTTGAATCGGCAACAGTATCTTGCTTGGAAGATTTCCAGCTCACTGCTCACTGCTCCGTTATTCAAGCAAAAAATGTACCCGGATTGTGACTTGTAGTCATCCTTGTCGGTTTGGAAACTTGCATCGGTATACCCAGATACCGCAAGTTCTCCACCTCCATAAATTAAGAAAGCATCCTTAGTTCGTTTAAGATACTTAAGGATATTCTTAACTGCTATCCAGTGACCTTCACCTGGATCGGCCTGATAGCGACTGCACATGCTCAAAGCATATGAGACATCAGGTCGTGTACATATCATGGCATACATGATCGATCCGACTGCCGAGGCGAACGGTATCCGACTCATGTGGTCTCTCTCTTCCTGAGTCTTAGGACACATGTCCTTAGACAGAGAGGTCCACCTCGTACCATTGGAACCAATCCCCTCTTGGATTGTTCCATGTTGAATCTCTTCAACACTTTATCAATGTATGTACTCTGGGAGAGTCCAAGCAGCTTTCTAGATCTATCCCTGTAGATCTTTATTCCAAGAATAAAGGCTGCTTCTCCCAGATCTTTCATGGAGAATTTTAATGAAAGCCAAGCTTTCACCGACGTTAGCATGGGAATGTCATTGCCTATAAGCAATACGTCGTCGACATAAAGGACAATAAAAGTAAGTGCTCTCCCACTAACCTTCTTGTATACACAAGGGTCATCTGCGTTTTGCACGAAATCATATTCCTTTATGATCTCATCAAAACGCTGATTCCATGACCGTGATGCTTGCTTCAATCCATAAATGGATCGATTTAACTTGCAAACCTTGTTTGCAAGTCTAGGTACGATAAAACCGTCAGGCTGTTGCATATAAACATCCTCCAAAAGGTTTCCGTTAAGGAAAGCGGTTTTAACGTCCATCTGCCATATCTCGAAGTCGAAATATGCAGCTATTGCAAGCATTATCCGAATGGATTTAATCATGGCAACGGGTGAGAAGGTTTCGTCATAATCAATACCATATTGTTGACGATACCCCTTCGCTACAAGCCTAGCCTTGTACGTTTGTACGTTGCCATCCATGTCGGTCTTCTTCTTGAAGATCCATCTGCATCCAATAGGCTTTACGCCTTCTGGCATCAACCAGTGTCCAAACTTGGTTGGCGTACATGGAATCCATCTCGGACTTCATGGCTTCTTGCCATAAAGCGGAATCGATATTTTGTATCGCTTCCTCATACGTAGCCGGCTCATTATCCTCAATAAGATTAATATCTATATGAGGTGAGATCAGGAACCCATACCTCTCAGGTACTGTTCTGACTCTCTCCGACCTACGCGGTCCTTGTGTATGTGAAGTTTGTGGTACAGACTCATCCCGGACGGTCTGTTCTTGTTCCGTCGTTGATTCATTGCCAGGAACAGTATCACTACGATCTTCATCGAGTTCTACTTTCCTCCCACTTACCACTGCATTTAGGAATTCCTTCTCAAGGAAACCGCATGTAGAGCAACAAATACTTTGTTCTCTTGTGGGTAATAGAAGTAATATCCTTTGGTTTCCCTAGGATATCCAACGAAAAGGCATTTATCAGATTTGGGTTCAAGTTTGGTACCTTCCAAACGTTTAACATATGCCCAGCATCCCCAAATCTTCAGGAAAGAGAAACCTGGTTTCCTTCCTGTCCATATCTCATATGGAGTCTGTTCAACAGACTTCGACGGTACCTTATTCAAAATAAGTATAGCACTGTTTAATGCGTATCCCCAGAAGGATATTGGTAGCTCAGTGCGACTCATCATTGACCTCACCATGTCCAACAAGGTGCGGTTTCTCCGTTCGGACACACCGTTTAATTGCGGTGTTCCAGGAGGAGTCCACTGTGAAAGAATACCATATTCTTTCAAGTAATCTTGAAACTCATAACTTAAGTATTCGCCACCACGGTCTGACCGTAATGTCTTAATACTCTTCCCTGTTTGTTTCTCCACTTCGTGTCGAAACTCTTTGAATTTCTCAAAAGTTTCCGACTTGTGTCTCATAAGATACACATAACCGTAACGAGATGCATCATCTGTAAAGGTTACGAAGTAGTGAAATCCACCTCTAGCCTGGCTAGACATGGGCCCGCATACGTCAGTATGAACGAGAGCTAACAGTTCTGTGGCACGTTCACCTTTACCGCTAAAAGGTGATTTAGGCATTTTGCCTAAAAGACAAGATTCGCAGACGTCATATGAATTGGGATCAAATTCGTCCAAGTACCCACTCTTTGAAAGTGTGGATATGCGAGTCTTGTTGATGTGTCCTAGACGACAATGCCACATATAAGCTTCATCTTTTAGATTACTCCTTTTGAGCCTTTTGTTTGTCATTTTAGGAGATTCATTTATATTCAAAATATAAAGACCGTTATTTGCAACAGCTGTGCAAATTTCTGTTCATTTTTATATAAATAACACCCTGTGTTCCTGAATACAAAAGTGTAACCCTGCTGGGTTAACAAGGATACAGATATAATATTCCTAGTTAAACTAGGAACAAAATAACAGTTCAAAAGTTTAAGTTCATGCCCTGAGGGCAGTACTAAAACAAAAGTCCCTACGGCCAAAACAGCAACTGGTGTTCCGTTTCCGACCCGTAGATCCATCTCCCCTGATGCCAGCACCCTGCTATCATGCAGATCCTGCACATCAGTACAAATATGAGCACCACAACCAGAATCAAAAATCCAATTTTTAAAACTAGAAGTATTCATATTTATCTCAATAACAAACATACCAGAGGCAATGGCCTTGCCAGCCTTGATATCCTCCCTCTGCACAATGCTCATTCGGCAGTCACGTTTCCAGTGACCCCTCTTGCCGCAGTTGAGGCAGATGTCGCGAGATTTGTCCTTTGGCTTCCTAGAAGCCACTGTCAACTTGCCTTTACCCTTCTTCTTGAACTTCTTCTTCCTTGCACCTCCAATTGCCTTGGGCCACCCTTTGGCGCATGAGAGGTCAATGCTAAATGCGCCTCGCGCTTGCTCCCCTTTAGGAGTTCCTTTCGGACTCCTTCAGCACAGACAACAACTCTCCAAGAGTGTCGTCAGTATCCATCAACTTGTAGTTGACTATGATTTGTTTCCAAGTATCAGGAAGTGACTGCAAGATCATATCTATAGTCAGATCAGCCTCCAAGACTATTCCCATATTGGCCAACTCATCAATATCGGCAATCATTTGAGCCCCGTGGGCTTCAACTGATGCGCCATCTGTCATCCGGGAGCGGAAGAGTTTCCTTACTAGCTCGTACCTCTTCATCCGCTTATTGGTGCGGTGAAGATCACGCAATCTTGCCATCATGTTATAGGGATCCAAGTCCCTATTCTGGCGTCTGAAATGCTGAGTCATTGCAGCTAGCATAACTGACTGAGCTTGGTCACAATCATCACTATGAGTTTTCCATAACTCTAGCTCCAGTGGCTCAGTGGGTTTAGGCGGGAGAGGTCTCTGAATAGTATACAGTATCCTCTCAGCCCCAAGCACTATCTTGAGGTTCATTTCCCAGTCGGCAAAGTTTGTCCCTTTGAAGACATTATCGCCCATGATTATGTCGCGGATATTACCTTTGCCAGTCATCTTGACAACTATAGTCCAACTATAAAGTCAACGATGTTATGGGTACAGTCAAACTGTTACATATAAAAATACAATATATTAGTCCAACTAATTATTTAAAATATTGACGAAATAATTTTGAAAGACGCGTAAGGCTAAATATCTGAATGAAATTGCAAATTCAATAATAGCCTCCCACTATTTTCTTCAAGTTTCTAACCCTCTGTAGACAACTCGGGAAATCTAATTTCCTAGTGGGCTAGGATCCCGTTAAATAACACACAACCTTGACTTTGGCCAACAAGTTGTATGATATTTAACTAGGTAGATCTCGAAGATCAATTGGATCCCATCCAATTCCTAGATCCGGTAGGTGGACATCCAAGTCCGAAACATATATATATCTAATACATATGTCAATGTATCTAATACATTTTCCTAACCATTTCCTCCTCTGAATCAACTAAGCCTTGGCTTTGGCACAACAAACCTAATGATTCCAGTTAAGCGGGACCCATTGACAAGGAAAATTTCGTAATCAATGTCGATGGACAAGAAGTGATCTTGACTTTGGCCAAAAATCACAACTTGGACAGGACACCGATGTGGAACAAAACTCTCATGATTCAAACACATCCTCAATTGACAAAGGTCTTGACTTTGGCCAACAAACCAATGCCAATTTCGGATCTTGAGAAAGAATCATTCAACGGAAGGAAAATCGCTTAATATTGTTTGAGGGATTTTTGCGTAATTGGCAACCAATTAATTTATCTTTGTTAGGTCTCATCATCATACACCCTTAAGCATGCTTCTAAAACATAAAACATCATAAAGCGCGTAAAGTAAAATAATAGTGATATGCGGATGGATATATAAACAACTTGTTCCTAGAACAAATCACTCCCTTTCCTCTCCCCGTTAGCACTATTCTACTTCTACCCAATTACATAATACAATAAGAGAAACCTCATTTACATTGAGGGGAATTAGGTGAGAAGAGAATACAAAGAGATAAAGAGATAAGGCTGGACACGCAGGTCCAATTTATAAATTCCAAATTTACAATAATTTCTAAAATTACCCTTTCCCTTCTAATATCCATCCGATATACACTATTCATTCATCACATACATATATATTCAAACAAGACATGCTTTTACAACCAATCTAATCCAATTAATTAGTCTTTGTTAAGTGATCATCCAATGTTCAAACAACGGTTTGATTTTGCGCGAGTCCAACTCGATTGAGAATAAGTACACAAGGTACGAATTCGCGAATTATATCGAACTACTTATTAAATCTTATTTAATTCGTATTCAATACTAATTCAATTATTTAATTCCAAATTAAATGTTTACACTTTAATGTGCTTTAAAGACTTAGATTCTAAATCCAATTCTATTGGGTCTCAAAGCCCAACTAACATCCAATGTTTAATTTAATTCAAGTCAAATGGGCTTTCAATTGATTTATTAAGGCTTGGGCTTTGGTCAATGTGGGTCATACCCAATTACCAAGCCCAAATAAGGAATCACCCTTAAGTGCCATAAAACCAATTTCAAGCCCATAAGGCCCAATTAAATTATTAAAGCCCATTATATTATATTTGGACTTAATGGAGTGATTTAGGCCCAAATTGGATCCAATCCATTTGGCCCAAATCTACTTGGTCCAACCAAGCCCATTATGCCCAAATACAATATTAAAAGCCCAATTAACCAATTAAGCCCATTAATTAAATTTTAATATTCAAACATTAAAATCCAATTAATTAAAGTGTAATATCAAGATTAACATATTAAACCAAATATTTCAAAAATACCCATTTAATTTATTAATCATGTATTGTTCAAAATAAATGTCCAACATTAATTTTAACAAAAAATCAACTCCATTACATGTCTTATGTATTCGGCCAAGGTGAGTTTTTGTGTATCGATTTGTTTTTCAATCCGATTGAATTACTAATCTACGTCCCATACACGTTCTAAGTCATCCAATGATCTTACACAAAAAATATCAACCACTCCAAGTAGTAATACATTCGGCCAAGGCATGATTTGGGGAAAAATCATCCAATGCATTTTTCATGAAATTGATTCCATATAACATCATGTTATACACATGCAAGCATACTTATTAATCAAATTTCATAAGAACATGCTTATATCAATTTCATCATGCCATTCGGCCAAGGTGAAGATATTGGGGAAAAATCATCCAATGCATTTTTCATAAAATTGATTCCATGTAATATCATTCTATATACATGCAAGCATACTTATTCATCAAATTTCACAAGAACATGCTTCAATCAATTTATCACACCCATTCGGCCAAGGTAGAAATTTTGGGAAAAATCATCCAATGCATTTTTCATAAAATTGATTTCATATAATGTCATTTAACATACATATAAGCATACTCATTCATCAAATTTCACAAGAACATGCTTCAATCAATTTTACCCAAATTTTAACCTAAAGTATTTCATGCTTAAACCTAGCTCAATGATACCATTGTTGGTTTCTATAATATGTCCCAAACAAAGATTAAGCATGTGAAATACTATAAAGAATATATATTTAAACATGAAGTATGGCGGAATCATACTTACAATGCCTTGTGATGAAGTAGAAGATCAAATGGTAGAAGCTCCAAGTGGTGGAGGATTCGGCCAAGAGGAGGAAGAAGACTTGAAGCTCCAAGCTTTTGTATTCCAAGCTCTTTGATGGTTTCCCTATCACCTCTTTTGATCCCTTGCTTGTGCTAGCAAAAATGGAGAAGTGGAAGATCAAATCTTCCTTGCCCTTGTCAATGGAGTTCTCGGCAATTTGAGAGAGAAGAGAGAATTTTTGTGAAAGTCTTGATTAATTAATCTTTGTATTACCAAAAATCAATTTATATTTATGTTATAATTTATTAAATTAATAATAAATCTATGACATAAACCATGCAATGGCTTAGAGTGTCAAACACTCAAACTCCATGCAATGCCTTTGAGTGAAATGCACACTATCACCATGCAATGCCTTAGAGTGTTTTGTACACTATTAACATGCAATGCCATATCAATGACAAGTGTCATGTGGGCCCCACACGTTTCCCAATGAAAGTGGGCCCACGTCCACTCACGCGTTCGGGTTCGATATTTCCGAAATACCGAGCTAGCGTCGCGACGTTAATTAAATCGGATTTAAATAAATAATCGCTCCTAGCGAAATTATTATTTACGTCGCTTACGAATTAATTCTAAATTAACTCGTACGCCCGAATTAAAATCTAATTTTAATTTCGCGTCGAAATCGAATTTCGATTATTATATCGAATATAATAATTATATCGATTAATTCCAAATTAATCGTTCTCTCTCTCTAAATAAGGCACTTTATCCGAGATAAAGTTTCTCCGCAATTAATCCAAGATTAATTAAGTTCGAATCAAATATCATAGGTGAATCTTCAGGAAGCGACCCAAGAGATCTCCGGATATTTTGGCAGTAAATACGGTCGTCGGATAATCCGAACACGTACGTACCTCGTACTACGTCTTTACCGATTTACAAGACAAGGTTGGCTTCTAGCAAAGCGCCATGCCTACCCAATTCTCCAGAAATATTCTTATAGGAATATAAGATCTGTATCAGGCGTAGTATACCGTAGTATTGCGTACATCGATCCAGTATCGGATGATCACATGCTAGGCCTGGGGCTGGAGATGTGTCTGCCCCGTACGAAACATATATCGGACATCAAGCAACTAGTCTCTTTAAATCGGACAATCCTGACCTTGTCATATTGTCCCGACGGTTGCAACCTTTTATAGAGTACTAGTTCTGTGTCCTGCGTGATCATCACCTCCATATGTCTGAAGCGATACTTCCATCTTGACATCACATCCAGTACACTACGATTCTCGATAAACCCAGAAGAGGTGTACACAGAACCGGTTAAGGTCCCCAACCACCAAAACTAAAGTTTACCGATTGTCGCAAGTACTAGCGATGTAAGTCTCAGGTTAAGACCATATACACCTACCCTGATGCGGCCTCCCATAGACACGCAGACATACTACCAATGGGATTCCGCGGGGTCTATCCAGAGCGAAGCTGTTTTCCGTACCATCGGTAAAACACAACCTCCTATCGCACTTGCATAAGTATCCAATACTTAAATATATGAGAACTATGCCGTCGTGCCCTCACAACGTGCACAAGCGCAATACTAGTCTATTCCGCATTATCGATGTCCAGTCTCGATAATACTACGACTAGGGATATTTAATGATTAACCTTGGGGACTGATACTGTCTCATATCATTCTCAGTCCAGGTACTAATCATATGGACTTTCGCCATTTATAAGTCAAAGTAAATAATATTACAAAACGACAAAAGGCAATTTCATTATCACATAGTTAATTTTGTACAATAATACAATATCATTTACAAACAGTGACGCTATGGGACATAATGTCTAACAGTAAATGGCTCTTCATGGTGAAGACAGACATGGAGGGCATATACAACGTACAAAGCTATCTTGTAGCGAAAAGGGTGATCATCAGCAATATGGTGTCGATTACGATGAAATGTTTTAACCCATGCAGGAATTAAATCCAGTCAATAATGCTTGGTTATTGTTGCTATTTCGAGTATGAAATATGGCAGATGGATAGTCAAAACCGGTTTCCTTAAAACGGAAAGATTTTTAGAGGATGGTTAGATGCAAACCTTGTCCATGTCAAAACAACTGCAAAAAAGATTGGCAAGTAAATCGATAAAAAAATTTAAGGGATGAAGACAAAATTGCGTTCTTGGAACCAATGTTTTGATAATCAGATTATAATATGGATTCAGATCAAAAGAAAGATGATTCTTGTGTATATAAGAAGGTGAGTGGGAGGACAACACATTCATTGTCCTATACGGTGATAGGTTTGCTTCGTAGCAATGACATTCCCATATTAAAATTCGGTGAAGATGTCTTTCATTAAAATTCCCATGAGAACTTGGGATATGCAACCTTTTTATGCTAGGAATAAGGATCTACTAGGATAGATCTAAAAGTTGTTAGCACTGCTTCGGAACTCGTACATTGACAAAGCATTGAAGAGATTTAACATGATCAGCCCTGAAGGTCTGCTTCCGTGTCACATGGCGTCTCTCTATATAAGGACATGTGTCCTAAAAATCAGAGAGAGAGATTCAATGAATCAAATCCGTTCGCTTAAGCAGTCAGATCGATCATGCATGCCATGATATGTACGCGACCTGGTGTCTCATATGCTTTGAACATCTGTAGTCACTGTCAGGCTGATCCAGGTGATGGTCACTGGATTGATGTTAAGAATATCCTTAAGTATCTTAGACGAACTAAGGATGCTTTCTTAATTTATGGAGATGGAGAACTTGGGGTGACTGGGATCACCGTTGTAAGTTTCCAAACCGATAAAAATGACTATAAGTCATAATAAGGGTACATATTTTGTTTGAACAACGGAACAGTGAGCTGGAAATTTTCCAAGCAAGTTATTGTTGCCGATTCAACAACAAAAGCTGAATACATTGTTGCGACTAAGGCAGCGAAAGAAACATTTTGGATCTATAAAATTCTTAATTGGATTAGGAGTAGTTATGTTAGCAGCTGAGCTAGGCTACATCACAGGCTAAAGAATTACAGTCTCATCAATGATCCAAGTATGTACTTCGACGGTTTCATCAGATTCGTGAGATCACACATTGTGGCAATGTCAAGATCGAAAAGATCGTTTCAGATGATAACCCTACTGACGAAAGCTATTTCTAAGCAAACGTTTGAGTGACCCGTACATAGTTCAAGTGTTGGACACTTGAGTGATTGGCTATAGGCCAAGTGGGAGATTGTTAGACAATTATGACCAATAGCATCACTATTTGTAAAAGACATAGTGTTTTTGTACAAATTAACTATGTGACAAATGAAATTGCTCTTTTATCATTTTGTAATTGGATTACTTGGATATATATAAATGATAAATGTCCATATGATTAGTACCGGATTAATAAGATATGAGACAATAATAATCCACGAAAGGTTTAATCATTAAATATTCCTAGTCATAGTATTATCGAGATTGGACATCGATAATACGGAATAGACTAGTATAACACTTGTGCGCGTTATGGAAGCTTAACGGCATAGTTCTCATATATTTGAGTATTGGATACTTATGCAAGTGTGATAAGAGGTTCTGTTAGCCGTTGGACCGGGAATAGCTTCACTCTGGATAGACCCCTCGGAGTCTCATTGGTAGTATGACTATGTGTCTATGAGAATCCTAATCAGGGTAGGTGTATGTGGTCTTAACCTGAGACTTGCATCGCTAATACTTACGACAATCAGCATACTTTGGTTTTGGTCGTCCGGAGCTTTAACAGGTTTTGTGTACGGCTCTTCTGTGTACACTGAGTATCGTAGTGTATTGGGTGTGATGTCAAGATGGAAGTATCATTTCAGTCATATGGAGATGATGATAACGCAGGATAAAGAACTAGTACTCTTAAATGCTGCAGCTATCATGATAGTATGACTAGGTCATGATTATCCAATTACAGAGACTAGTTGCTAGTGATCCGATATATGCTTCGTACGGGACAGACACAATTCCAGCCCTAGGCCTAGCATGTGACATCTGATACTGGATCGTACTACGCAATACTTTGTATACTACGCCTAATACAAATTATATATTCCTCGTTGAATATTTTTGGAGAATTGGGTAGGCACGGTGCTTTGCTAGAAGCCAACCATGTCTTGTAAATCGGTGAGAACGTGGTACAGGATACGCACATGTCGGATGGTCTGACAACTATATTTACTGCCAACATATCCAGGGATCTCTTGGGTCGTTTCCCAAAGATTCACCAATGACATTTGACTCAAACAGAATTAATCTGGGATTAATTATGAGAGAGAAAATTAATCTGGGATTAATTAAGAGAATAATTTATCTGAGATTAAATTCGTATAGAAGAGAGAACGCGATTAATTTGGAATTAATCTGTAAAGTAATTTTAATAGTTAAATTGGATTTTACTATTTAATTTATTTAATTGGGCTAAAATAATATATTGGATATATTAAATTAAAATTGGATTTCAATACGGAATTAAAATTAGATTTTAATTCAAGCGAACGAATTAATTTGGAATTAATTCGTAAGCGACTTTCGTAAAAATTTTACTAGGCATTATTATTTAATTAAATTGGATTTAATTACGTTACAATGGAAAATTGGTTTAGTCAGATTAAACGAACCGGGTCCAATGTGTGTTGCGTAAGCCAATCAAATTTTGAAATTAAAGTGGTGGGACCCACTTTACTTACATCATGTTTTGACATGTGATGGAAGTGGTTGGGCACAATTAATGAAAACTCTTTCACAACAAAAACACTTAAGTAAATTTTGGAAGTTAACTTTATTAGTTTGTTTCAATTTTGTTCAAGCTAGCACTTAAAGGGAGCCAAAGAAAAGTGATATGGAAACTCACCCAAGAGTTTGGAACTCAAAAGGAGGGCTTGGAGCTTCTACATCCATGGAAATTTTGAAATCTCCAATCCGATCAATGTGAGTATTTCCGCTACTTTCACTTGATTTATTCACAAACAAATCTTGTTTAAGATCCTTGGCATGTCATAGAGACACTAACACATGCAACCCACACGCCCATGACCTTCCCAAATAAAAAATCCCATGCAAAAGAAATGTTAATATCCCCTCAAAATCACCTTCCAATTTAATGAGATTGTGAATATCCTCCTCACCAAATTTACAAAAATTATTTCCCAAAATATATCCCCCCCCCCCCCCCAAATTTATTTGATTTGTTTCCTTGATTGAAGATCCATTGAAAACATTATAAAAATGAGGCTTGACCAAACCCTAGGGGAGGGAGACACAGCTATCAAAGATAAAGAAACCTTGAACCCTATTCTTTCTCCTCACCACCGAACACCCAAAAACACTAAAGCAAAGGAACACAAATCAACACAACAAGAAGAAGCCAAACACAACCAGTCAATCACAATAAAGCCACCAAGCGCAACCAGCCGAAACCAAAAACAAATCAAACAATCAAACAACGTCCACTGAACAAAACAACAAACAACCAAATAGTCTCCACCGAACAAAACACAAAAACACCCAAACAAATTCCAACATGAACAACAAGCCATTAAAAACCCAAA
The DNA here is from genome assembly GCA_019454045.1 of Zanthoxylum bungeanum. Lineage (NCBI taxonomy): Eukaryota > Viridiplantae > Streptophyta > Magnoliopsida > Sapindales > Rutaceae > Zanthoxylum > Zanthoxylum bungeanum. Next base: position 37,884 of record SKCR01006258.1, read on the forward strand.
TCAATGTGAATAAACAGCCCTAAAACCGAGCCAACAAACAGCCATCAAAAACCCAAATCAACATGAATAAACATCCCTAAAACCGAGCCAATAAATTGCCCTTAAAAGCCCTTCAATCACCGTGAAACAACACAAAATAGTGAAGAAAATAGCCCCCAAAAACAGTAAAGAAAATCACAAAAATAGTGAAGAAAAATAACCCCAAAACAACAACACCACCGACCAAAACAAATCCACAAAACAGCAACACCACCGACCAAAACAAACACTAAAACAGCAGCCCACCATTGACCAAACCAGCCAACAAAAATGATGACAAACCAGTCCCCAAAACCAGCCAACAAACAACGACAAAACATGCCAAAAATAGTGAGCCAAAACACCAAAACAACCAGCAAAACAACAACCAAAAATAGCAAAACTGTGAAGCAGAAAATAGATAAACAGCAACCAGTGAAACAACAACCAGTGAACAGCGACCAGAAACCATAAACCGCAAAACCATCAATCCTTCCGGCGACGGCCTAACATACTTCTGAGAAGCAACTTAAAAGGTAAGACCTTAGGGCATCCTTAACAAATTTCTTTTCATAGTTCCGGACACGGCATGTCTCGCTGGACGTGAAATACATCCAACCGAGTATGTGAAGTCCTACAATGAATACGACCAAATTTCTGGTCACAATATTTTTCTCTTTCGGTATTTTATTATTTATTTTTATCCATTTCGTTATTTATCTTTTATTTATTTATTTATTTATTTTCTTTATCTTTTATTTATTTATTTTTGTATTTCTCATTTATTTTATGTTATTAATTTTTTTATTTAGTTGTCCGCTTTTTATTATCATTTTAATATTCCGCCTTTACTTTTGCTTATATTTTGCTATATTATTCGCATCTATTTTGATGTCCTTTTACATTACATTAATGATTGTGTGTATTATCCTTTGCGGTATATCGAATGGAAACCCAAACATAAATTCCGTAGCCGAATCCGAATAGTGTTGGACAAAATGACCCATAGCGTCACTATTTGCACAGATCATTGTGTTGTTGTAGCAAATTAACTATGTGACAAGGAAATTGCACTCTCATCATTTGTGATTAGATCACCATAGATATATAAATGAAGAGAGGTCCCTATGATTAGTTCCTGGACTGAGAATGATATGAGACAGTATCAGTCCCCGAAGGATTAATCATTAAATATCCCTAGCCGAAGTATTATCGAGACTGGACATCGATAATGCGGAATAGGCTAGTATTGCACTTGTGTGCGTTGTGAGGGCACAACGACATAGTTCTCATATATATAAGTATTGGATACTTATGCAAGTGCGATAGGAGGTCGTGTTTCACCGATGGTACGGGAAACAGCTTCGCTCTGGATAGACCCTTCGGAATCCCATTGGTATTATGACTATGTGTCTATGGGAGGCCGAAATCAAGGTAGGTGTGTAAAGTCTTAACCTGAGACTTACATCGCTAATACTTACGATAATCGATAGACTTTGGTCTTGGTGGTACAGGGCTTTAACCGGTTCTGCGTACACCACTTTTGGGTTTATCAGAGAGTCGTAGTGTATTGGGTGTGATGTCAAGACGGAAGTATCACTTCAGTCATAGTGGAGATGATGTCACGCAGGATACGGTATTAGTGCTCTTAAGTGTTGCGCAACCATCGGGATATTATGACTAGGTCATGCATATCCGATTATAGAGACTAGTTACCAGACATCCGACATGTGCTTCGGACAGGGCAGACACTTATCCAGCCCCAGCCCTAGCACGTGACTATCCGATACTGGGCCGATATACACAATACTTGGTATACTACGCTTGATACAGATCTATATATTCCTATAAGAATATTTCTGGAGAATTGGGTAGGCATGGCGCTTTGCTAGAAGGCAACCTTGTCTTGTAAATCGGTATAAACGTAGTACGCGATACTTACGTGTTCGGATAGTCCGACGACCGTATTTACTGCCAACATATCCGGAGATCTCATGGGTCGGTTCCTGAAGATTCACCGATGACGTATGACTCGCACTTTAATTAATCTGGGATTAATTCGATGAGAGAGAAAATTAATCTGGGATTAATTACGGAGATATTTTATCTCGGATAAAATATCGTTAAAGAGAGAGATCGATTAATTTGGAATTAATCGATAAATTAATATATTCGATATATTATAATGAAATTAGATTTCGACGCGGAATTGAAATTAGATTTTAATTCGGGCGAACGAATTAATTTAGAATTAATTCGTTAGCGATGTGAATAGTGAATTCGCTAGGCGTAATCATTTAATTACGACGCAACGGAAAATTGTTAATTTGGAATTAGCGAACCCTAGCCCGGGATTGTTTGCGAGCGCATTCGCATTTTGAATTCGAGTGCGGCACACAAGTCAAATCAAGCGTCAAATCGCAAGTCAAATCAAGCGTCAAATCACAAATCACATCAAGCGTCAAATCACATGTCACTTTGAGTGATGTGACATTTGAGTGATTGATGTGAGTTGATTTGTGTTGATTGACAAGCATTTAATGCTTTGCTTTTGGGAAAAAGATTTTGGTATATATGTTTTATTTATTTTTGGAAAATAAATCAATAAAACCTATTACTTTTTCTTTTCCCTCCTCTCTCTCCTCTGTACACGTTTTTGCTCATTTTGGAGCCAAAACTTCATCTTCTTCTCTCTCGGTCTTGGACTGATTTCCCCTTCTATTTTTCTGGTTTGACCGATCAATGAAGGAGAAGCAATGATCTTGTTGCAAGATCTTTGTGCTAGCACACTCTTGGAGGCATCCTAAGGTGATAGGGAAGTGAGTTCGTGAGCTTGGAAGCTTGAAGCTTGGAGCTTCAATGGTGTCCATCAATGGCCGAACCTTGGAGAAGCCGAACCAGTCACCACCCTGCAGCCCCTACCACGCGCAGCTCACTGCCGAGCAAGGGAGAGCAGTTCGTGGTCCATCTTCGTTGCATCTCTACCGATCCATGTGAGTTTTTCCGCACCTCATTTGGTTGTATTCAACTCGTTTTTATGCATGATTTATGATCCTTGGGACTTGATTGAAACTCAACAATGGTATCTTGAGCCATTTGTGCATAAAACGTTTTTAGGGTTCTTGAGCAAAATTTGGGGCTTTTTGATTTAAGCATGATTTTGACAAATTGTTTGTTTAAGAATGTTTGTATATGAATAACTTAGAGTTATATGTAATCAATTTGAAGAAAAATTAATTGGATTGATTTTCCCCAATTTGCTTATTGTTGGCCAAAACATTAATTTGGGTAAACTTGATTTTGAGCATGTTTAATGAAATTGGATGATTTGAATGCTTAAATGTTGTTTAATTGATGATTGATTAGATCAATTTGATGAAAAAGTGTTTGGAACAATTTTCCCCAATTTGCTTGTGCTGGCCGAAAATATGAACCCTAATATTGTCTTGGATTTTTGATTTTTTGTTCATTGGATGACTTGCAAATCATTTGGGGGATGTTGAATTTATGTGTTTAATTTGGTTCAATTGGATTGAATTTGATTTGGACATAATTTTCCCCTTATGGCCGAGACTTTAGCATGTGTTAATTGGGTTTGATTTTGATCAAATTATGTTGGACATGATTAATGATGATAAGCATGATTAATTGGACAAATTTAGTGTTTGGAAACTTTGATTTGGGTAATTAATAATGCTATACACTTTAGGTAATTTAATTGGGAAATTGGAATTTTTGGAATTAAATTATTGGGCCTTAAAATTGGATTTGGGCTTTTAAAGTTGTTATTGGGTTTATTGGACTTTGTTGTACAAAGTTGGTTTAGGCCAAAATGGTTGGATCCAATTAGGCCCAAAACCACTTCCAAAAGGCCCAAATGCGACTAATGAACCTTTAAGTTTAATTGGGCCTAATGGGCCTAAATTAATTTATGGGCTTATGGGGTAACTCCCGGATTGGATTTTGGTTATTCGATTTGACCCGAGTTGACCAAAAGTCCACGCCTTGAAGAAATTAATTTAAAGCCCATTGGACTTTAATTAAATTAATATTGGATATTAATCGGGCTTTGAGACCCGTAACGATTAAATTTGGAATTTAAGTCGTAAAGTTTTATTTTATAAAGTGTAATATTTAATTTGGAATTAAATATTGAATTAGAATTAAATACGTATTAAATTGGATTTAATCATGTAATTTAATTTTATTTGAGAATCGTACTTTGAGTACGTGTTCGCAATACGAGTTTGACTCGAACAAAATCAAATCTTGTTTGAACATTGGATGATCATTAATTATCAGATTAATTATTTGATTAGATTGATTGATAACATGCTTGAGTGAATACATGGTTGTGATGCATGAATAATGTATATCGGATGGATATTAGTCGTGGGGCTATTTTGGAAATTGTAATAAATTTGATTTATTAATTGGACCTGCGTGTCAGCCTTATCTCATATTTCTTTGTATTCTCTTCTCACCTATTCCCCTCAATGTAATTGAGGTTTCTTTAGAAGTGTAGTGTAACGTGTAGAAGAAATATTTGTGCTAGCGGGAGAGAGAAAGTGAGAGATTTGATCTAGGATCAATGTGTAAAATATCCATCCGCATCATTATTATTTTATCATATGCGCTTTATTATGTGTTTAGAATGCATGTTTAAGGGTGTATGATGATGAGACCTTAACAAAGATAAAAAATTGGTTGCCAATTGCACACGAAAAACCCTCATCAAATATCATGCGTCTTTTTTCCTTCCATTGAGTGATTCTTGCTCAAGATCCTAGATTGGCATGGGTTGTTGGCCAAAGTCAACCCCTTGTCCGTCGAAGATGTGTTTGAATCACGAGGCTTTGTTCCATATTGGTGTCTTGTCCAAGTTGTGGTTTGTTGGCCAAAGCAAGACCACTTCTTGTCCATCGACATTGATTACGAAGCTTCCATGTCAATGGGTCCGCGCTTGACTGGGATCACTAGGTTTGTTGTGCCAAAGCCAAGACCTAGTTGATTCAGAGGAAAAGGTTAGGGTATATATTCGATATATAGGCATATATAAGATATATGTCTGGGACTTGGATGTCCACCTACTGGATCTAGGAGTTGGATGGGATCCAATTGATCTTCGAGATCTACCTAGTTAATTATCATACAATTTGTTGGCCAAAGTCAAGATTGTGTGATATTTAACGGGATCCTGGCCCACTAGGAAACACGATTTCCCGAGTACTCGACAGAGGGTTAGAGGCTCGACGAAAAATAGTGGGAAGCAAGAATTGAATTTTCAATATTCGTTCAATTACTCGCCATACGCGCTCATTCAAATTTTTCGTCGTAATTAAAATGTTAGTTGGACTAATATTTAAATTGTTGTTTTAATAAACAGTTGAACTGTATTATACTTGATTATATATAATTGGATTATATTAATCAATATATTTGAATTAATTAATTT